>JAVFBX010249970.1:0-10079 GCA_034783855.1 Mopalia kennerleyi | reverse complement strand
TTGATTGATTGATTGATTGATTGATTGATTGATTGATTGATTGATTGATTGATTGATTGATTGATTGATTGATTGGAATATTAATGTTCCTCTAGTGCCAGGTAAAGACAGTAAAATACAGTCATGACATGCTTCCTTTAGTCAAACAGTCAGAGTGACCTAGTTGAACCTAAATAGCGATCTCAAAAAAACATATTTTAACCAATCAATCAATCAAATAATCAATCAATCGATCAATCAATAAATCAATCAATCAGTATTCCCACCTGTCAGTACCAAGAGTAATAAAGATTTCCATGTGTAGTTTATAACCCACAAGTAGTGTAATGTCGAACACAGAAAACATTATGGCTTAAAACCTATAAAATATGATAGTTTCTTTGTTCGACATTACACTCCTTGTGGGTTATGAACGCTACATACGGTGACAAACATTGCTACAAGCTAAAAATAATCTTTACAACAAATAGTAGGTAATAAATAGACATACTAAACATCTACTAATCAGTGTATTATAGCAGAAACCAGAAAGATCTTTTGTTGATGATTTTTTGTTTGCTTTGTACGGTTTAAGTCGTGCTTAAGGTTATTTCAGTCATATGACGGCGTGCCAGAAAAGAAGTGAGGGAAATACCCCTCGAGGGCACTGTTGCCAAGACGCCACTAGCAAATACGTTCTATGTGATTCGTACATTTCCTCAACTAGAGGTCCAATGTCCCTGGCCAACTCATGTTCATCCCGCCCATGCCTCTCAGTACGTAGCTAAGGAGTGTAACTGTGTAACATATTAAGTCGTTTAAAACTGATGTACAGATTGACGGGGTAGACTAACGGCAACAAAATATGTCAATTTTCTGTTTAACTTTTGTTTCATTCGGAAGACGAACACTCCAAAGAATTAAGCAAGTCAAGCTTCAACTTAATTTTCCAGCCATACCGAAGTATAGTACCGGCCGGCTTAAGATAAAATTTAATAGAACGTTTAAGAAAGGCTATATATAACTCTTCGGATGCTAAAATGGTGACTATCTCTATAGCACTGTTGAACAAGGCAATATGCGGGATTGGGGGAACTGATGTTATACGGCACAGACAGGACTGTCTGAGAGGACTACGCGGAACAGGCTATGATATTGGCTGTGTTCTACGACCGATGTACTGTACTCACCTTGGACTGGTGGCCTCTTGCTGAATCTCATACTTATCCCTGTGCATTTGTACGTATAACGTCCTAACACGCCCAAAGTATTCCACATAAATTTGCTATCTCCTAATCTCCTAAACTGGAAGAACTAGCGTAATGGCATATGTTCCTGAGAAGTAGGGCTCTATTCCAGCCGCTTAGCACTTTCTTCTGTTTCGGAATAGGATACTTGTGAAGCTGGATATCGGTAGGCCTACAGCTACTGTGTTAATTCAACGCCAGACTACTCACGTTGCCTCTGCAGTTTCCGGTTTAAGAAGAGGGCTTGTTCTCTGGACACTTTTTTCTCTCTCTTCCCTCTGTCCTTGTTATAGGGAGCGGCACCGTTATTCATAGACAGCTTTAAAATCTTCCTTTAGATTTCTGACTGATGAAAGTGCCTCCACTGTGTAACGTATAAGCGATACAGTCATTGGCCGCATGCCTCAAACGCTCTAATGTGTAGGCTGAGCACACCCAGCGTGGTGGATAGGTTGTCAGCCAGACTACGTACATATATTTGAGATTATTAAGAAATCTCTGCATTATGAAAAATATTTTTTCCGGATTCCGTGGCCATTCGCCATTCGAGCCACTTTTTGCGTTTTGAGTGATTATTACTATCTGATGTGTGGTTTTTAAACTAGCACAATATAAACCTATATTTCTTTGAGTGCTGGCCCGGCTAGCCAAAAAATCGAGTTCAAATTCCGGTAAAGGCAACACAAATTTGTTTTTCCGCACAGTAAAAATATATTTCGTCTTCCTGGATTTCGTTTTAACGTTAATCAATAATCCCTAATATGTAGAAGTTTTAATTGAAGGTATTTACTAATTTTAGAATTTAAAAAATCCTATAATAGCCATTTCAAATTTGACACTGCTATAACTATAGTCATATATGTGTGATTGGATAGTTCCAATGGTGTGTCTATCAGGAACACGGTGTTCCATCTGTTGGATGAACTATTCTATTCGTGCGTTGGCTTTCACCAGGATGTGCTCCAGCTTCAATGTAATCCAGTGTTTAAGTCAGAACAAATTAACAGTTTTCCTTTATTAATAGCTGACGATTGATGCATCTTTGAGCCCACCTTACTTTTGGAAGAAGCACCTGCATCGGTCGTATGCCAGACAAGCGTAGGCGTAATTCTAACCATCGAATTAGGCCTACCCGTGCATGAAATGAAAGTGTACAACGTTTGAATTTGTTCGAAAACTTAACAGATAAAACATAGTAATCAACAACCAGGCGTCCACAATAAAGAAAACTCTAAATTGTATATATATATATATATATATAGCGAAAATTGCCAATCTCTTATTCATTCCAGGCTTCAGAAAAAAGCTATGTTTGATAGGTCCGCGTTTCGAAAGAGGACAATGTAACTTAACAAAAAAATTTTTTTAAATTAATTGTTTAACTAATTATTCAAATGCATCGCTGTGGTATAAAATGACTGGCAAATGCTTGTTAAGAGAAATTACGGTATTTGGGAGTATTTCGTTTTGAGCGGGGGATAAGGTTGGTAACCATAGCGACTAGAACTCGCCAAAACAACATAAGCTAAAAGCGGACGTACATTCATTACGTGTTCGTATTCACTCAATATGTAGAGCAACATAAACTAGTTTATATACAGTATACAACAGTTTATTATTATAATGACAGTTTATTATTATAATGACTAACTTTGTACCCATACTCCCTACTAATTGGTCATGATGGTATAGAAACAATTACAACAATTATATTCGTTACATATAAACCATTTAGGTTGTTCTATCATATTCACAGTATTATTACGGATAGCTTGGGTCGACCTGGCTTTGGGGTTGATTGTTTTGTTGCCTAAGATAATTCAGCAAGCCGAAAACAATATCTCAGGAGTTTGTGTTTTTATTTTATAGGTTTTTGACTGTTTGAAATCGTCTTTCCTTTTTAATTGTACTGCCATTTTTCTGAATGGGATATAGTTGATGCTCTTTTTATTATATAAGCGTTTTGTGCTTTCCTAATGACAATAAGCCTACATAGAAAATAACACCCTAGCTTATAGACCGCTGCATAGGGGATAATTATGTATTAAAATTGTTTCTTTTTTGAGTAAAGAAAATACAGATATATGTCATATACAAAAACCCCCAAAATTGTTTAATGTTTTGTTTCAGTCTATAATGACTGCTGCTGAATCTTATTTTGTGTGTTTTATATGTTTTGTAAACGTGCAGTGTTTATTTAAATTATGACTTTTTGTCCAGGTCTATCACAAATGAGCCCACTTCCCTTCGCATTTCATTATTTGGAATATCAATATACTACGGCAAAGTATAACGGCTGTTCATTTTTTAAGAATGTCTTTTTCTGTTTTTACACAGAAAGTCTTCGCTCAGGTTACGATGTCACGATTTTGCCAAGTTAATCTCGCGAGAGTTTCCATAAATACTTTGTCAAGAATTTGGTTTTTGTCTTAACCGAAAAAGAAGAACAACTGTTAAAATGTTTTGTTTTAGTCTGCGAGATGCCTTAAACTGGAAGCAAATACCACAGGCTAATACTGACACATAATTACTATAATTGCTGGGTGTATATACATGTACATTTATTAGTTATTATTCCACTCACAGCTAAAGTATGTTCACTTAATTTAATTTATTTCACCAATGAACAATCATATAATAATGGTGTACGAAACTTATAGGATATAAGATAAATCATTTTAAATGTTTAAACAAAATGTAGCGTCAATCAGGCATGAAATTAAGTTTATACCACAGAAAACCATTATCACTGAGGTTAAATAAATCGAAAAGGTCAAATTGTCAGTAGTCAAATTTCTGAGTGGCATAACATGGAGATTAATTTACTTCAGTAATACAACATTGGTGGATTTAAAGCACTAAAGGGTTTGTTTTATCGCATTGGAAAAGGTACCACTGTTGTAACAGGTGACAATGGATTTAAGTATCATATAAGAATTAATTTGTAGATTTTACATTTAATTCTTTTCACCTAAGAAAAAATAAAAAATGTATGGTCTCGAAATCATTAGGCCCGGCGAAAACAAGTGTGTTTTAATATTAGATTTAAATAAGGAAATTTTAGAAATGAAAATATTACAGCCAGTTTATTTCAGATCTTTGACACTTTTACTACGACGTAGGTCACTTCTAAAAATAAGAGTATACAAATTGAGATTAGATTGTCTTGTTTGGTTCACGGGAACTCTATCAATTCTCAATAATAGACCTCTCAATAATGATGGGAGCCTCTAAGGATGGTGCACACATTCACTGACATGACGGCGCGCCAGCCAGTTCGGCGAAAGAAACCACCATCGACGCCACTGCCATCAAAGATAACAGGACAAATACAAGACAGTCACAGGACGTAATACAAAGATACAACAACAGATCGGCTTCGTGTTGCCCCTTAGCTCTGAGAGCACCAGGGCAACATGAAGTTCCCTCCCCGCCCTCCGCTACAGCTTAAGTAAGCGTGTAATACAAAACCGTTCTTTTGTTATACAACCGTACAAATTGGCTTTGACACGCACTTAAAGGGTTTTGGGGATAGTTCTTTCAGGGAAAGGTTCCAATTTCCTGTCAAACTCAAGTTAACAACGCATCAACGCTTAAAGTGAAACTAAAATAATTCATATCGTCTTCCAAAAGAGACCTGTATTGTCACATTAAATTACATAAACAGAAAGGTTATTCTTTAAGAATTAGCCCCTCTACTATTGTAAATATATGTTCTTTAACGAGACAGTTTTCTGAACCCGTCTTATTTCATTTGCTCGAGGTTTGATTTACATTCAGGCTACAGCGAATCGCGTCTCATGGGACTTTGGCGCTTCACATGCAGATCTGTGATTTTTAACGGCACAAAAATCCGTTATTCGGAGATTTACACCAGACCAAATTTATTTGCTGGCACTACATCGAAAGTAACACCAATGGGCTATTCATAAAAGGTGGAATATATATAAGGTGTAAATTCACAGGAACTGCTGTGAAGTCAGATCTGTCTTTTTCACTCCACGGTTCCAATTTATCAAAGAAATCGATGCTTTGAACAGCCTACAAAACTACCTGCTTCTCAAGTCACACAGTATTAACTCGACGACGGCTGTGTCTACTGGCAACCGAGTAAGGATCTTTCAACAAGATGCAGTCACTGCAAAATACGACCGTGTTTCTGTTCCTCGTCGGTCTTATTTCAAACCATCTGAAAATTGTCGGAAACGAATAACGGCGAGAAGATGAACAATACGCTAGAATAGTGTGTATTAGAACACAATGAATATAAGGATTTACGAATTATTATAAACAATATTTTTTCATTTTATATTCATTAGTTTTGACAGACCAAACTTATAAACCAAATATTTACAAAATTTATTGAATATAACTTCGATTTTGAAATATTGCAACAAAATTATCATACTTGTTTTCGTCAATTCTCAAAGTGTTATAACCTCATCGAAGGGATGCCGAATGTGCGCCTGATTCGGAAATAAAGTAAAATTTTATTTGCATTAAAACAAAACATTTCATAAATATGTGTGTGTATGTGTGGGAGGGAGGTGTGTGGAGGTGGGAGGGGGGGGGGGTAAGATTCCAAAGACGCATGCACTGTTCCTAAGTGAAGGGGCTAAAACCACACAACAGACAAAGTGAGGAGGATTATTCATCTATATTTCTAAAAGCAGTCACACTGGCACAGGGCTGTAGATCAATTAAAATCGATAAATCATCTTATGTGCTAGACAACTCCCAGAGACAAGTTTCTTATATGTGTTCAAGGCACAACCAAGTCATGCCATCATGACAACCGAGTCATATCACAATTCAAATATATCTGTTTGTCACACAACCCATACAGACCCAATCCAGAGATATCTGTTCATCACACAACCTAGTCATATCACAATCCAAAGATATCTGTCCATCACACCACCTAGTCATATCAAAATCCAGATATATCTGCTGATCACACAACCTGGTCATACCACAATCCAAATATATCTGTTCATCACACAACCCAGTCAGATCAAAATCCAGAGATTTCTGTTCATCACACAACCTGGTCATACCACAGTCCAAAGATATCTGTTCATCACACAACCCAGTCAGATCTAAATCCAGAGATATCTGCTCATCACACAACCTGGTCATACCACAATCCAAAGATATCTGTTCATCACACAACCCAGTCAGATCAAAATCCAGAGATATCTGTTCATCACACAATCCATTCAGATCACAATCCAGAGATATCTGCTCATCACACAACCCAGTCAGATCAAAATCCAGAGATATCTGTTCATCACACAATCCATTCAGATCACGATCCAAAGATATCTCTTCATTTCACAACCCAGTCAGATTACAATCCAGCGATATCTGTTCAGTTCACAACCCAGTCAGATCACAATCCAAAGATATCTGTTCAGTTCACAACCCAGTCAGATCACAATCCAGAGATATCTGTTCATCACACAACCCAGACAGATCAAAATCCAAAGATATCTGTTCATCACACAACCCAGCCTGATCACAATCCAGCGATATCTGTTCATCACAGAACCCGGTCAGAATCCGGTCAGATCACGATTCAGAGATATCTGTTCATCATACAACCCAGTCAGATCGCCAAGCAGAAATAATGAACTCATTTTAAAACATTTCATGCATAGATTGTTTTATTAAACTGTATTAAACAACAGTTGTGTTATAAATATTCCTTCGTATTGGTCCTCATCCATACCATACACCGGGTACCACTAGTATTGTAAATAAAGTCATATTCGAGTCAGAGCTTTCAGATGGCAGAAAAAAAACAAACAGATCGTCTTCGGTGTAATTATCGACCTGTATGCCGTGAGGATAATCCGATTATCTTCTCTGAAGTCATTAGGTCATTTAATCAGACATTCCATCAGATTTAACGGGGATATATCATCGTGCCCTCATGAGGCTCTTTTCCGGGATGAATGTCTGATGGCGAATATAAAATAATATTTCCACATACACACTATGGTACATTCTGATGCCAAATGATGTAAGCTTCATATTGAGCTATTACAAAGCAAATATAACCAGAAATAAGATTTCATTTTTCGTATCTAAATGTCGTCTCTGAAATTGATTATTTGAATCCGCTTACGTTAACGGTTTACTTGGACTTTGTGTACTCATGTACGCATAATAATAATTCTTTTAACAAAGTTTAATGCTCAAGTCGGGTAGTAAGCGCGGGGTAACTGTTACCCTTGTTGCAGCTGCGCCTACAGGGGTAACATGAACCAGATGTAATTGTTGTGTCTTTCACTTCAAATCCCACACTTTGTTTGTATAATATATTAACCTCTGTTGTATATTGACGTACAGTGTTTGTGGATTATGTTGCTGTTGTCGATCATGTAAGAGTTAAGTTTTTTCTTGCCACTTTGGCCACCGCCAGGCGTCTGGAATATTCGTTGGTGAGACAAAACATTCTCAATAAAGACAGCAATGAGCACTGTCGAGTAAGACGCATATGAACTCTTGGTGAGCCTCGGAGTCGTGATATGACAACACGCGAATAACCAATTTATTTCAGCATGAGGACTTCAATATTTGTCTTTTTTACGTATTTACTATATTGCCTCTATTCGCGATAAACTGGCGTTTGGGAAGCGCTTCCTGATGGTGCTGATTGCTAAAAGGCACAATTTAGCCGGTTTGTACATGTCATTTCTGATGATGGGATTGACTTAGGCGAATATTTTATATTCCACCCTTCAGACAATTCACTCTCATGAATTGATTGGTTGATCGATTGATTGACTGACTGACTTACTGATTGATTGATTGGTGTTTTATGCCGTATTTAAGGGTATTTCACTTATATAACGGCGGTGTATTCCAACAATAATTGACACTGGCACAACCAAGATGTGAATCGTTTCCATAATGTTGGAAAATTATTCTTCCTCCAGTGCTATAAAGTAATATTTGTGTTATTTTTTACACAGTCAGTATATTGCCTCCATTCGCGATAAACTGGCGTTTGGGAAGGGCTCCCTGGTGGTGAGGTCTGCTAAGGGGCACAATTGAGCCGGTTTGTTTGTACTGTCATTTCTTTGCCTCTTGTAATTGACCTTTTGGCCTACTCGTGTCTTATTTCGCTGTCAATGAAATCGAGATTGATTTTAATCATTGCACTTTAGGCCGGTCCATCGTTACGAGTGAAATGACCGTATAAAGCTTCAATCGAACAAACAAATAAGCCTTTTGTGTGAATTGTGAGCACCAATTCTTTTTACCTCTATTAAACTTAAGAAGAGAAAACAGTCTAAAGCATAGGAAAATGATTTGCTCTCAGAAGCTGAGCCGTTTTTGGTCCTTAATATGCACTGTGCAAGATACACTCGATTCGTCCTTCCGTAAAACGATTCTGAGTATATTGCCTCCATTCGCAATACACTGGCGTTTAGGAAGGGTTTGCTGATGGTGATGTCTGCTAAGGGGCACAATTGAGCCGGTTTGTTCATCGAGGATGATTTAATTCATTGCTCTTTCGGCTGGCACGTCGTTGTGAGTGAAATGACCGTATAAAGCTTCAATCGAACATTCAAACAAGCCATTTTTGTGAACAGTGCTTACCAATTCTTTCTACTTCAAATAAACTTAACAAGAGAACACAGTCTTCTAACAACAAACGCATACACTACAACTACATTACTGAAGGATACGTGGATTGAGCTGTGATAAGCGTCTTTCTTTACGGGTTCAGAGCGATATTACATGGCCATTACGGGGGAATTGATGTGATGATTACATACCGGCAGTGTGTTGTCCAGACGGTCGCTGGTCTCAAAGGAACTGATCGTAAACACGTCTTTTAAAACTGGGCTTAATTAGCTAACACTGTTTGAGTGATGCTAATGCATAGGGATACGATTTGCTCTCAGAAGCTGAGCCGTTTCTGGCCCTTAATAGCCACGGTGCAAGACGCACTCGATTCGTTCTTCCGTCAAACGATTCTGAGACCTTACTTCTGTATTCTTTAATCAAACTACTTAATTCTTGATTGTGTCAGATGCACTCGATTCGTCCTTCCGTCAAACAATTGTTCCATCTTACTTCGGTATTCTTTAACCAAACTGCTTAATTCTTGACTGTGTAAGATGCACTCGATTCGTCCATTCGTCAAACAATTCTGCTACCTTACTTCGGTATTCTTTAATCAAACTACTTAATTCTTGACTGTAAGATGCGCTAGAGTCGTCCTTTCGTCAAACAATTGTTCCATCATACTTCGGTATTGCTGAACCAAACTGCTTAATTCTTGACTGTGTGAAGTGCACTCGATTGTTCCTACCGGAAACAATTGTGCTGTTTCTTGTGCAGTTTCTTCTTACAAGAAGTGCATGCCACATCAGAATATGGCATTTTTTATTTTGTTGGTATGTGCCATTAGCCCCTAGCAGACAAAATAGCTTTTTTTTATAGTTCAACGTGAAGGTACATCAATGGATTATCTCGTATAATTGAGTTTAAGGCAAGGCTGAATCCCAAGGCCTTTCACCAAAATTTCCGTTTGACACTAAACCTAAATATGTTTTGAGTGTTTCTTGTTATAACACAGATTAATGGAGGTGCAGTTCATCTTCGACGCAACACCTATTATAAGAAACAACTATAGGAGACGCTTTATACATTGCTACAATAACAATATATCCAATACATGATGGGATTGACCTAGGCAAACATTTTATATTCCACCCTTCGGATAATTAACTCTCATGCATCGATTGAAAGGATTGATTGATTGATTGATTGATTGATTGATTGATTGCTTGATTGATTGATTGATTGATTGATTGATTGATTGATTGATTGATT
>JAVFBX010249948.1:0-10080 GCA_034783855.1 Mopalia kennerleyi | reverse complement strand
TTTTGTCTCCGTCGTCATATAAGTGAAATACCCTTGAGTACGACGTTAAACACCAATCAAACAAACAAACAAATAATATATATATATATGTATACATGCAACATACATGAAAATATGTTTATTGTCACATGCTTGTTGAACTTTCTATTTCCAGAAATTAGTCCCATGTTCAGAAAAATGTTTAATTAAATCGATGAATAATCTCCTGTTCTAGATAACTCACTGAGACTAGTTTCTGGATAGATCTTTAGCTCCAGGTGTTATGGATTACCTAGAGACATCTCTTGATGTTAAAACTGGTATATGGTTTAAAATGGGGTAAATGTATAGCATGCAAAGGCATTCATTCTTGGCTATCGTGGGGATATTTCCTCCTGCTTTTCCACCATATGAAGTAAGGAGTGGGTAGTCTGTCATTACAAGAGTTCTATGCACTTTAGAAGGACATATAACACCAGTCAAATAATTAATCCAAAGTTCCAAACTAGGCTGCAGTGCTTGCTGTCAATGGCAGATATTTTTCTTTACAAGAAGGCCGGGCAGCCATCAGAGTGAACTGACAATACATTGATGTATTGCATAAAGCCTGAAACCGAACATTCAATCTGCTAGCACTCAAAACAAATCAAATCCATGTTTATTGCACGGCTTTAATAGTGTATTCGACATCTTAAACATCTCCTATCATTTCCTCATTGGGCATGAATAATCCTGCTTCTATATACCCTCATTAAATGGCCATATTAAACTGATCAGCTATCATCTTGTCCTCCTGTGTGGGAGAGAGAGAGAAAATCTGTTTTAATTGACTGGACTCTGATTATGGTAATTTGGATTCATTGATAAAATGCGCAAACCTCCCAGTATATGCATTGTGAGACTACCTGACAATCTGAATGTTACGCTTGGCCAGTGATGGCTAGGTCATTGAAGCAGAACCAGGTATCCTTGTTATAGACTCGAATGCCTGGCTTGTTAGTCACTATGTAGGCTATAACAACCTCAGTTGGTAAAAGGAAAGAAAAGACCTCGCCATAAAACTGTCAAAAAGTTAAAAAGGCAGGAAGGTGTCACTCAGTGTAAAGTTTGTTTAAAAAAGTGTGACGTTTATTGTTATGCTTTTTTTCGTTTTTAGTCTTTTTTCCTCATAGTGATGAGTTTTTGGATTTTAATTGCTGATACGAAAGTCACACATTTTTAGGATTTTTTTTATATTTGGCGGTTTTAGTGCACATGTTTCACCAGAATGGTTGTTTTATTACACCATATGAAACAGTTCTGAGCTTCTGAGAGAATTCATATAGCAGGGAGCCCCTTGGGTTTGACAAGACACACTAAACAAAGAAATAAATATCACATTTTCTAAAAGGTTTTCCAAGTGAGAAAGAGTTTATAGGCTTGAGGTTGTTTCTCTGTAGAGTGCTATTTCCTTTAGCTAACATTGTTTCCTCTTAGGGCAACATGTTTTGCTGCATTGCAGACTGGATTGTCAAACTTCTACTTTTCTGCCGCTAAAAGTGAATATTTGAGATTGATGTAGAGAACTGTCAGTGTCTGAACCTCACTGACAAACACAAGGCAAGCCACAGAAACGACAAACTCTCGCTCGCTCCTTAACTGAGGAGAAACATCTTCCCGCAGAAGCACAGATTGTTTGTGCAATGGGCGTTCGATACGAGGACACAGTTTCTGCACAGAAACCTGAAACAAGTAGGACAGGTTCAGGGGGAAAACAATGCCCTATGGATTAAGCAGAGAAAGCATGTTCGATTATTCTTTAGAATAACTAGGTCTCCCGTTCAACCTGAGAAAGAAATATTTATTTTTCTGCATTTTTTTGTGGCGAATTCTTGGCCCAGATTCAAGAGTAGCTCTATTTTCCGTACAGCAAATGTTTTAAAAGAATTCCATTAATTTTGAATGCTTTAACTAATGAGGTCATTGTCCATCTTTTTCTCTTGCACTTCTAGCTGGTTGAGAAATTCAGGTGATAATCTTGTTATGTGAATGTCATTAAATACATTGCCATGCTCGGCTATAATCAATGTCACATTAATTCCCCTATGAATTATTTATAGATGTTCATCAAAAATGCTAAATCTCTTTTCATTAACACTTTTGTAATTCAATGATTACAAGGAATCCAGACCCCTAGATTTTATTTCATGGTGTTAAATCTTTTTATTTTGGTATCGCTACTTTTCAGTATAATTTAAGGGGATTTAAACATGAACATGTTATTAGATACAAACAGAGACCCCTGGAAAATTCTGCAACCATATATAAGAGTGAAATCCCCCATCTTGGGGAGACCTTGTCAAAACAATCTACATGTATGTGGCATAGTGTAGGATCTGGAGATACATTTGTGATCTTAAATTGTGTTCGGGAGAAACTTGAAATATTATCCTGGGGTGGATCGAAGGAACAAATGAACGATTAAGTACATATTCATGTACATCTACTCTGATTCATTTATCATATGAATAGATCTCGCTGATCTTATTCCTATATACTTGTATGGGTTTTGGGTTTCTGTTTTCTCCAAAATTCTTATTACAATGTGTAGGAATTGAAATAAGGGACATTGTGGGGATATTTGTTTAGCTGTCTTCAATATTTTTTAGTTGTCTGTCTCTCCCAATGAAGGAGTTCTCTATAATGGTGGTTTGTAGGCACTTCTTATGCTGACTTGTCTGTCTGTAACTTTGCAACTGTTGTGACCCATTTATAGTTATGTAACTTCTGATATCTTTATATATTGGCCTTGGGTATATGATTCATCGACGAGGCTCTGGCAATCATGGGAGTGGTTTTACAGGGTTTCCTCCCACTCTCAGCTTCCCAATTCCACCTTATTCCACCACTGTAAGGCAAAGGGAGACCAACATAAAAACTTACAATGATTTATGGGTTGTTTGTGGCTAAGCCCAAAAGCGTACAACCATATGGAATCCAATTATATTACCCAGTAATATAGTCTTTGAGGGGTTATAATCTCATTAGAAACAGGAGATTCAAGCTTATTGTTGTGTACAGGTACATTCCGTCATTAATTGATCAGCTGATTAGTTCAGGTAAATTGTTCCCTCCATACCTAATGCCTACAAAAAAGAACAGGTAGTTTGTTAATGTGATTGTCACCTTTGGTCATTAACTAACTAGTATGTTATTTGTTGCAGTGTAATGTAATTATGTATTGTATAGTTTGTGAAAGATCTAATGTAAGTAATTTCACACCTATTAATAAGATCTAATCAGGCAATCTAATTAAACATCTGCTTTGTGGCCCTTGTTGATGAGAATTCTCTGATTTGGCCTTGGTGGATTTTTTATATTTAAGATAATATTTTCCTTGCCCTTTAATGTATAGGAATCCTTACTTCTCGACTCTATTTTTGTGCTGGGCTTTTTGTTCGTGGCTTTGACATGTTTATCATTTTTTTGTTACAATCCCTATGCATTTTGACTCTGTATATTAATGAAATCATTGAAACAATATTACTTGGTGCATTCTGAATCAATATGTGCTGTCTTTAGTTCACACAATTTCTACGATCTCTGCCATGTGACTTGTTGAATGAGACCTCTAGGGTCATCTGTTGCACTTCTTGGTCTTGTGAAAGAGAAGTGAGCACATCAGAACTCCCGTTACAAACAAATGAACGCACAGTTATCTTTTTTAGCTGATAATTCTCCACATGGTATATAACTGAAATGAAATCCATTTTGCATTAATTTTCTTTCTCTTTCAGCCAATGAAGAAATGACGTAATGGCACAGATGTTGTTGTTTCAAGTACTGCTATTAAGTGTAGTCAGTATTGGATTAGGACGTAGAATAAAAGCCAACAAATTGACAGGAGGTAGGTTCAATTATTTTACTAGATATACATTTACAAGTCACACACTTGAGGAATGTTTCGCCAGAGGTAACTGTAAAGTTACCACTCGTCGGCTGTCTCGAAACAGTTTTTCAACCTTTGTTTATAAAATGTTTCAGGGCCTTAAACTCAAATTATGTGTGTTGCTTTGTTTAAATGTTTAAATGAAGATTAAATGTTTAACAGTATTGTTATGATCTGACATGCATTTACATTGCTGTTCTATGGTAGGAGATGAAATATTCTTGTGCATCCATTGCGTCACACAAATAAACAATCAAACAAATTATTTTCTTCTAGATAAAAAGTTAAATTGCCGTTGGTTATCTATACACCTTAATACTTGAGTGACGGATGTCAAAAATAGTGCAATTTATGAATTAGTATTTACCTCCATCAGTAGTTATTCGGACAGGCAGTGAAGTTCTTTATTAATATCTTGTACTGTATTAGTCTAGGTTTTAAAGTGAGCTACATAGATTTTTCTAATTTTATATATGACATATTTCTTGTAAGAACTGGTTTTCAAAGCCATTCACATTAACCCTAATTTCTGAATCTGAAGCCATGGGCTATACAGCTTCACGCACGTAAAGTTGTGATTAATCAAGCACCACTTTAATTTTTAAAACTTTACAAATTTAAACGAGTTTATACAAGTTTTTGTATGTCCTGTGTATGGACTCCTCCAAGATTTTACTATTCTTGCTTTTCAGAGTAAATTTGTTTTTTTTAATCATATGTACTACAACAACTTGTTTTGTTTGAAGTTAATAAAAAACATTTTATTTTACAATATAATGATCGATGGTTATATATAACTTTTAAATATGTTGCCTTTACAATTAACTACAACTAAAAGCGCTTTGACTTTGTTCAGTGCTGTCCGCTGGCTCTCAAGTAGTATGTACCCAATCTAAGTCGATCACGCTGCCTTGACTTATCAATTTAGGAACATTTTACAGTTGGGTCTTTGTGGTTATTTCTCTTAGGTCTGCATCAAATAATATCCTGATTAAACTTTAAACACCATTCAGTTGTTTAGTGCATACTAGAATTAGAAATTATCTCTTACTTCCATCACCCCATAATAGAAACAACAGATCGAAAATAGATATATAGAAATGTCTTGAAAATGTTGTCATCAAGTCCCAAATATGTGTAGTTTTGACAGGAAACATTATTGGGAGGTGGTTTTCTGGATTCCAAGTCACATGTGTTGACCAGTCTCCTATTCTTTTTTTGGGACAGTCCATTTCTGGCTTTTGCAGGGGGTACGGGATATGAATGTTTATAGGGGTGTCCAGGAAGCTGCCTTTGTTTCATTGAAGTTTTCTTGCGAAAGCTCTACCAAATGTTACCCCAATAGCAACCTGTTTACTCCAAGGGATTAAAGGGTTTATTTTGTTGGCAAAGGTTAGATTTCAGTCAAAGAAATGCTCCCACCCCCACTCCCTTTCTGAAATCCCTCCACATTCCACATGGCAGCTCAATGAACATATGTTAAAATCAGCACTGTTGGATAAATCCAAGCTCCAAACTTAAACTTTCTGCCAGTATTGTTTGTCAGAATGTTTACATCTGGTAGCTTCTTCCAATAACATTATATAACATGTCATATTTCTTCTCATGTCATTTATGACAGCACTTGCAGTCTATAATAAGATGTGAACTACTTTTTCTGGAAAGAGGGCATTAAGGGCAATTTAATTCTAATTAGGTAGTGTATTGATTGCATGAACTACCGAAAGGAACAAGGTCCTTCTTACAACTCTGAGTATGGCGGTTTGAGCTTTGTATATCAGTGGTAATTTGTCAAAGATTTCCTGACTGTTTTTATTTTTTGTTTCAAGCAAATAACCAACCCCAAGCAAATAAGTAATAAAATGAATTGCTGAAAGGTAGTGAATGAAATTTTAGTCTTTTCTAGAACCAATTTAAACTTTCCTCACAGACAGATATCCAAAACTTTTAACGCAAATTAATTATCTATAAGTTAATTCTGCTAAATGGAAATTCATTAGCATTAGTATTTCAAAAAGTTAAAATACCCCTGACAACTTCACAGATACAATTTTATTGATTTTGTTGTGAAAGTCAAAAATACTTTATTTTGTTAAATAAAAAGTATTACAGAATGTTCATGTGACTTGCATAATGAAGTTTTTAAAAAATCTTCACATCGTCTTGATTTTACATCAATAGGGTTCTTTAGACTTTTAAGAGGTTATTTATACAATTATAGTTTGTGCACACCTGTTAAAAAATTATTGGCCTAGACTTTTTCCCACACTTGTTCTGATTAACAGATTTATTCTACTAGGTTAGCACTAATAAATCATAAGCATTGGGGGGAAAAAAGATCAAGGTGTAAATTTGATGTGGATCTACATGTAATTAATGTACTTGGCAGTTATGTCCATCGCTAATCAGTAATCACTAATTCCTGTCGGATACATGTCCTGTTGAATATTGGCTAAAAAAGCCTTAAAAAAGTTCAATTGCTCACTGGTGACCTTATTTTTATCAAGAGGTGGCCAAAAAAATGGAGATTATCTATGTAGTGCGTTATTTTAATCCTAATTTTTTTTTTCACTAGATGCTGGTTCTATTCAATTTGAGTTTCACTATAAAATTTGCGAATAATGTACACCAACCACTCTTGAATACAATAGTATGTTAGTCAAGCACATCGCATTTATTTTGGTATTAAACGTAAAAACTTAGTAGTTCTACCCAAAACATGGGTGTTCTGGTGAAGGTAGTAGATTTCACGCATACTGTCACTAACTTACATTGCATTGGAGAAACATGAATTGTCCAAGCTCATAAAGATCCATCTATGCTTTTTCTGTGTTTTGGGCGAATTTTTTTAATTTCTTTGGCTGAGTTTTCTTTAAAATATGGTGAATTCTTTGGCTTAGTTTTTGTTAAAAATATAGCGAGAATGTATGAACAAACCTCATGTTCACCTTTTGTTGGTCTCTCAAGAAGCAGGCCTTTTTATTCAAAACTCTGCCAAGTAAACTCCATTACTTTGTTGATTACTGAAAAACAGCATTTTACTTCAATTTCTGTTATGCTTTTCAATGGACTTGTCTTCACTGCCCACCGCCTGTTAACTCAAGAGTCTTTGTTTGGCACTTTAAAAACCATGCCTCTTCAATCAGCACTCACATTAACTAGAATGTTATCTTGTCCATTTAAGTGTGAGGGTTATATAAGAGATAAGCCATGCTGTTTTCACTGTAGCTGTACCAGATCAAGCGGAAATCCTCCCTCAATACAAGATAATACTTCCTGGCTTTGAATACACCTAATTACAACCTGCCAACACATGTGATGAAAACTTGAATTCTTGTGGACATTTTCACTAACAGATTTACCACAAAATCCTTTTAAAGGCAGGACTGGGTTGGGCAGTTCTCTTTTGAAATCCCTTTTTGATTAATGTATTGGGCCCCATTGTATTTGCCAGAAGGGTTTAGTTTGGAATACCTTTTTAACCCGACATACTGTGTAATTCACATAATGTCTAATACTAACAAATTAAATCTTTTCAAAATATTTTTAAAGTTTTGTAATGGTATGATAAAATCAGCTGCAGACATATTTTTCTGTTCAATGATCCACTTAAATCTTGGTTTATTGTTTTGTTATCAGTGTTACCCAAGATGGTTTCCTTCAGCCATTGAGCTAGCAATCTGTTATTTGAGAGAAATACCCTTTGCTAAGTTATGCCAGAAAAACCCAACGACAGCGTTGACCACAAAAAATATGCTTTGTTTATTCTCTGTGAAAAAGGGGATTTTGCAAAATTGTTGAAAAAGTCCCCTGTTCGCATAGCTGAAAATTGTGGATTATACAAATGGATATACACTTGAGAAAATGAAATAACTTTTTACAATTTGACCCACTTTACATTCTAACTTGGCTTGTAAAGAAAACTTGCGCAATACAGTCCGGATTTATAACTTTTAGTTTACTAAAAACATATGCTAGAAGCTCACATAACAGTGCCTGCCCTCAATAGTTAAGACGCTGACTTACTGATGCTGACTTACAAATATAGTACTCTCCTACAAAAGTGTCGCATTGATTTTTAACAATTATTTTGAAACACAGAAGCACTTTGCCGACTTGGCTAGGAATTTGAAATAAACATTAAAGAGGTGATTATTTGTGATGTATATGATTAGCTGGAATGATCAGCTGATAGGAACTAGGCGTATTTATTGGCATACCTCTAAAGATTTGGTCTCCTACATTATCTACTGTAATCAGAGCTTTAGCCAGGGAGTTAATATAAATACATAGACACACAGTCATAGACAGCAGTTATTTACACTGTATAAGCCTTTGATAACAGCTACCATAGAACTGTATCATAGTAGAAGGGTACCTGCCATTAATATTTGTGTGATTTGGGGTTTTACATCGTATTTAAGGTTATTTCACTCACATGACTGTGTGCAAGCCAAGTGGGTGAACTTGACAGAACCACCCTACGCCACTGGCAACAACAGCGACAAGATACAATACAGTAAATGGATGCAACACAATTCCAGACTTTCTGTTGCCCCATAGCTCAAAGAGCAACAGAAAGCTCCCTTCAACCGCTCACCATGGCATCAATAGTAAAATATGAAGAATTTTGCATGAATTTCTTTTAGCTAAACATACAGTATGTTAATTATGCAAATCTGTATGAACTGTTGAGTGAGTTAATGCAGATAGATTCTTATAGAAACTAGATTTGAAACAACATTCCTCTCTTATGTCAGCTATCCAAATCTCACATTTATCTTTACTCGCCACTCAAGGAAGGTTAATTTTCCAACATGACAAAATGTTAAATATTTTATGAATGTGCTAATGTTAATAACTGATTTTTAGTATTACTGTAAAGTATCAATCAATGTCCCATGGATAATATATATATTTTTTTAAAATTAGCGAAGGAAAGAAGTTTTACATTTAATTGATTTATTCTCTAGTTATCTATTTTTTAGTGCAATATTTCTCTCATATTTCAGCAAAATTAAATATGGCACTTGACTTCTACCCTTTAATAGTATAGCAAAAACTAGTGGAAGGATTATTTCAAATTTTGTATTTATCTTCCTCTTACAATGTGTTATTTAATATGAGATACAGATATAGTGTTAGCTGGAATTTGTGGTTTTCTGACAGCTAATTGGCCTGATGAGAAGCAGTCAGCACAGGTAATGGATTTCAGAGTTACCATTCTGTTGGAGCCAAGCCAAACCTCGTCAAAATTTTACTGCCATGTCCTACAGAGTTTGGTCATTACCCAGTGAATCTGGAACGTGTACTTGTCTATATGTATTAACCCCCAAATCTAACGATGGCCATTTCTCGTCCAAGGCAAGTTTCTTTAACATGGCAGAATCCACATAAATTATTCCTAGAGCATGCCAGCCAAATTTACTGTACAATCTGGAGTCTTTTTTAACATGTTCTAGTGGACCTGAAATTTCATGTCTTGTTATAGTTACTTGTATGTCAACGAAAGTAAGTTCAATTGCTCAAATCGGTAATTCTATTCAATTTGAATCTTCAATGTTTTTCTTCGATTCTCTGAATGTTTTCTGTGTAGCTTGAATTTTTTGTCTTTACATTGTTTTGATCAATTTGTAATATTATTATGTTTATTCATGGTAATGATTTATTGAGTTTAAAACTGTTACATCCAGATACCTGGTGGATTTTGTAAATACAACAGGCATTTTTATTAAATTTGTGAATAAATGACACTATGAGTTTCCACAGGAATTTCTCATGTTTAAGGTGTTTGACTGGAGTTAAATTCTGATAAGCCTTAGGGTACCAAACTGAGATTAAACAGTTTAAAATCAGCTTAGGTTGTGGAGATTCTGGCAGACCTGTTGTCTCTGAATTTTAAATGAACTGATAGGAGTTAAATTGGGGCAAACTCCTTTGCTCCTTCTTGAGATTTATACCAGTTTATATTTAAGCATCTGGAAGTTGTTGAGGGTTAGACATATGTGAGTTGACCCCAAAAAGCTTTGAGACTTCCAGGGGGGACTGGGGCCTTGGTGTCTCCAACTTAAATGATAACAAATGTCCCCTGTATTTTAGGTAAATTTGTGGGGGCTGAGTGGGGGGGGGGGGGGGGGGAGTAGGGTAGGGGTACAGGGGGTTTGATAAAAACA
>JAVFBX010249937.1:0-10080 GCA_034783855.1 Mopalia kennerleyi | reverse complement strand
TTGACAGGTTCTCATACTAAATGTTAAAGATTTTAAATATACTTTAGCAATTGATAGATTGGATAAAACATTTTTTTTATTAAATAAAAACGGTGATTTGGATATAAGAAGAAAGGGATAAATACTTGGAACAGTTGCTGCGAGGGTTCCATACAGATTCATAAAGAGTTCCGCCAGAACCATTAGATCCAAATATTGTATAATACAGCGTGTGTGTCAGATAAAAATACATTGTGTGCCTCGTCCATACCCAGAAAAAATGTTCTTACTTAATTAGAAAATGACGTTTTGTTTTTTAAATTTCACCAGGGTGTTCAAAATGTTCAGCTAAGATATAGCTCAGTTGAAGGGGTCAGTCTGACTGTGAACAACAATAATTGTGATGTCTTTGGTCTCAATACCGAGCTTCTAGCAACCGATGGTGACGGTGAGTACCAATAGTCTTTCTTAAGTTCCTGATACCAATTTATAAATATAAAGATTAGCGATAGTTTTGTTTAAAAAATGAACTTGAAAAACATGATTATATCAACAAGGTTATATACATACATATATGAAGTTTTAGCCAATCTTAAAATTACTTCCTCAGTGCAGTTTAAATTACAAGCACCACTTAAGTCATCTCCGACAAGCAACATTAACATGACGCCAGTATAAGTCTTTGTTCGGAATTTAACGCTATACTTAAGGTTTTTTTAAAACTCATATGCCGGTTCGCTTGTCCAATAAATGAAGGACTATGATACAACCACCTTCGACGTCACGGACAGCAAAGACTTTCAAAACAGGACAATCACTAAAGACACGATCTCTTTATTCGGTTTTGCATTACCCCCTAGCTATAAGAACACCAGGTTACAGAACCTCCCTCCAACCGCCTTCAACAAATCTAGTGCTGCAGGAGAAAGTATTCATATTTATAGGATACTCGTTATTCTGGGATATGTATGAATAATATAGTTGTTGTACATAATAGGTTGAAAGGCGTTTGCGTTACGTGAATAAAATCCCCCCTTTTTCGGCCCGGGAAGACTACTGATGAGGCGTTTTCAAATGTGTCGCTGAAAATAAATAACAAGCGCTTCCTCATTCAGAAAAGAATTACGATAACTAAAGTCTAGTGGTTAAGAACCATTTGGAGGACTAATTTCAATAGAAGAACTTTTAAAAAGTAGCTATACATTATTTTGGGCAATTCAAATAGTTGCGATAATTATTGGCTTGTGGGTCTTCTATAAGATACTTTTTTACTAAATGCATTGCCACATTATGTTATAGATTAACAAGGAGCAAGAGTCATCTGTGACTTACATTCGACGAGGATGAACAGTCATAATTATTGACGCACTTAAAGGATGTTTTTTAACCGCTGCCGATTTAATTGATGCAAAGTCAAAGATACTATTCTTGGCTTCTTTTAGCGTTATAAGATAATAAAATACATTGTATAAAATTTTAAAGTAAAAAAATAATTGCAAATTGTTTGGAACTGTCTTGTTTTTTTGGTTCACTTAAATTTAAGGTTTACTTTCTTTTGATCGTCAACGACTTGTTAAAAGTACCAATACCGAGAAAAGCTTGCTAGGTAAACCATGCCAAGGTTTCAGATTATTGTTAAACTAAATCGCAGTGTTGGCATAATGGTCCGATCCCTTTATTTCCAACTTTCATTGATGACAAATACAACTTTATATACAGATACCTCCGTTATTTGACAACATTAAGATTCTGCAAATCAATTAATAAAGATTTGATGTATGTTATAAAAGGTTACTATTTTTTGTTTTCTGTTGTATCCAGGCCGACTTGCGTTTGACTCTAGATGCCCTCTGTCTATTGGTGGTCAGGTGTTTACTGATCCAATTCAAGCCGATTTTGGAACCCCAACCAATAATGTAGCATATTTGGAAGGTGTATTCCACCGGGTATGTATCCAATGTACAAGTCAAATCCACTATACAACAATCAAGTTTCAAACTTTAAAAATGACATGTACGGAAGTCTCGTAAAAAGTAAAATAAATCCACCCATGAACATATCACCAATGACGAATTGACCAAGTAAAGAACCATAATATTAATAATGATCCTGACAACCATCCACGAACCAACATTTCTTGAAACGACATGTCTTCAGTCAACGAAGAGAGAAATGTGTTATGATAAGTACTGTATTATACCTAAAATAATTATATGTATTACTTTGAAAAGACAATCTTTTTCACAGTAAATGAAGGAGAGAAATGTATTATGAAAACATGCACAATCTAAGTATTGTATTATAGCTAACGTATGAGTATTACTTTGCAGGTCATGCTCCTGAGGAATTGTGCCGTCCCACCCCAGCGTTTCCAGGATAAAGTTGATGGTCGCGTATAAAATCACCAGCGTTATATACCAATAAATTCTGTTTGTGAAAGATATAGAATGTCATCAGACCATGTTTATTGAGGAGACATTGAAGTTATGACAAGTTCTTTTCATGTATGACTTCTATTAATAAACAATGTTTCCCAAAACACTTTGTTATGTAGTCCTTCGATTAGATATTGGGAACAAATCCTGCAGTGTGGATTATTACATCACAACATCAACTGGTGGTATGATACAGAGAAACACACTTCCTTTAGCTTCATGTTGCCCAGGTGCTTTTTTAGCTAAAGAGGAAAATGAAGCCGATATGTTTGTGATATCGTTGTAATGTTCTCTGATGTTTTGTTTTGTTGCCAGTGGTGTCGTGAGTGGTTTCCTTCATCCACTGGGCTGGCAAGCCCTCGTGTGAGGGAAAAACATTAAGTATAGCGATTATCCCCGATCTATCAAAGAAACAAACTAATCCTATAGCTATATTATGTTGTCTCTCTACCTCGTCACCTTATGGCTTTAAAGGAAGAAACGAGCTAAAACAGTCACTATATCGACCACAGCTCCGCTTTAATCATGGACAAGGTTCAATCTAATTTTCAATAGGAATGCAGTTAAGTGCAAGACCATCATCCGAACACATTGCATCCCTCTATATAGACTCCTATTGAAAACCATGCGACATATCGCTGCTTCGAGGTATTCTGACCTAGCCTCATATGCTTTACAAATCCGTCAGAAAAATTTCGGCTCTTTTTATCGAAACATGTTTTGTGTGTCAACCCTTTGACAGCGGGGAGATAGAATCAAACCCAACTCTCCATTAATCGGAGCCAAGTGTTTGCATATAAGCGCTGTAACATATGGGCCGTCAAAACCAACTTCTCGATTCAAAACAGTGTGGACGAAAAGATACTTCTTGATTATGATTTTCGGAAATTTGAAGGTATAAGGAATAATCCGGAAGGCGTAAGATTTACACAAATACCAATAGTATGAAAAAGGGGGATGTGCCTAGCCTAGTTATTGAGTGTTTGTTTGATTGCGACTTATATGACGACGGATTGTCCACTTCACACTCATTTTGTAAACATCAAGTAACATAACGCAGACTGGGAACTTTGCGGTTAATCCGCGCCATCACTATCTTACCAAACATTTACGAGACTGCGCCCTTCTTTTACTCGAATGCATTTCACTGCTCTTTGTCTAATTAAGGTGAAAACAGTGAGGAAACCTCGTAAAAAGCACTCCACGAATACCGTAGTCAGATCGTTTGACTCACTCATATGGTCGACAGACAGACTTGATCCTGTGAACGGCCGTGGACCTTGTATAACAGGGACATGGTCGATTATAATGTTTGGTTATATCAATAATTCTTATGGTTGGATGAAGTGTTGAAGTTGGGTTATGTTTTAAACACTTATTATGGTATAAAAAATATTCAATCAGTGCACAACTTTAGTAACCTACATGGATAAAGCGTTCGCATTCAGCGCCAAAAACTTCCAATTTAATATTCTGGGTGAATTTTCTATACTTTTGGTAATTTTAAAGAGGACATCCTCTTGAGGTAGTTATCACAAGAAGTTCTCTGGATGAATTCGCTGTAAGAAGGGATTTACCGGTATTGAAAAAAACGTCCACATCTCAATGAGCATTGTGTTATATATTGCCAGACTTCAGAAACTATGACAAACACTGACACTGTTTTAGATCAAGTCATTGAGTAAAGTCTTATATCCCGACTGACGAAACGGAACAACGAATTATATTCTGTTGCTCCGAGGTCAATGGCAATTCGCTGTTGGTTCTTTAAAATGGCGATGCCCTCTCCAAAATTCTAACGGTACATAAACTAGCTTAAGGTTTGTTCCTTACATCTCTGAAACTTGCATTTCCATGTGCAAATGACTCTCCCACCTTTGTTCATCAGTTCAAGCAGACGTCCATTAACTACAAGTGTGCAACGCCATATAAATAGTGTGGTTTTTGGTTGACACAGAGTAAGATCAAAACATATCTGCTCTACAATCGCTAAATTTAAATGATGCCTGTTTTTGGTGGCCCTTTTTTGTATCTTCATTGGCCCTTTCGATGTGGCTGAAAGCTGCGTTGTCATGGCAGCGCTAGTCGGCAGGGGGAGGTAACTCAGCACGCATAGATCGTATCGCCGCAGAACCTATTTTCTTATGGTTTTCTAAGTGAATAAAACCGCACATACTGTGGCTTGGTGGATAATTAATTCGTTATAAATTGTCTTTTATGACCTTCCTGCAAGTCCGTACTCCCCTTCACCTGCAGCTCAGAACGTACAAGTTTGCAGGACGGTCATAAAAGCCCGTACACATTTCTGAAAACGTCAATAGCTAATAATATCGATCTGAGCCATAGCAACCATAGAATTAAATTACGACGAAGCCCGTGTTCTCATATGGAGATGATCACGATTATCACAATCTGCAAACGAGTTCTTCGGAATTCAAAAGTAAAGAATCAGACCAAACTAGTGACCGATAATTACCGATGCTTGGGTACTAAAAAAATGAAAAAATTTGTCCACACTTCTGGTTAACGGACTTCTGGTTCAAGTGATAAACGTATACATAATAAAAAGGTTACTTTAATCTCTTATTTTATTATTGTGATAGTATTGTATGAAGGGAAAGTTTAACATTAAATCGATATGTATATCGATATCCATTAACGAACGATCGATCAATAAAAGGCTGTCTGAAAAACAACTTTTTCGGGAACCAACCAAATTCTGTATGAAGAGTTAGATTAGAAATGGTTGATAGAAGAGTTTGATTTGGGTATTTAAAAAGTTATCTCTATTCTGGCAATCTTCAACAAAAGTACCACATTTTATCAGCGACGATAATGAGAGGACTAGTGAGCGAAAAAACTACACAGAACTGCGGTTATGCTGGATATATCTGATCGCAACATAAGCAGCCGGTTCTCCCTTAATACTATAAGACAATTTTAAGAAGGTTCCAGAAAACGTCCAACAAATTGTTTGCTCGTCGCATAGGGACAAGGAGAGCAACGAACGACGTCTCTGTGTAGGAGAGCGCCCCCACTAAACGTAACGCCAAGTGTCAAATACATGTTTGTAGCCGATATACATGTACTTCGCACTGTTGTCAAAGCAATCAGCAAGAACCACGTATAACATCGTTGCCATTAAAACAGCCAATTTAGTCAAAACAATAATACTTTAGAGGTAGATATATATTTATGTGTGTTTTATTGAGAACAATTGATATCGACCCGTTATTTATGGATAGTTATTGATGTCGATCAAGGAATTTTTGTTATGGAGCATTCATTTATAGATATCAACAATTCTTTTAGTGATTTCTATCAATCAGGTTAAACGTTAATTTGGCCGTCCAGAATAAGTCCACAAAACAAATGCGTTATAATGTCGATACTAAGAACAATATTGAGATACTGTTGTTTTGGGCATGGTTTAGCAAAATACTTCGACCAATTAACAGTTACTATGTCAGTATCTAAGCAGGTCGGATGAAGGTGGCCCTATTCGTAGTTTCTATATAGGTCTTGTGACGTCATCTTTCCGAGGCAAGGCGGAAAGGAAGATCATTGCATTAAGCCTATCTTGCTTCCCTATATGTTGTCTTAATTATTTAAAAACGTGAGCTACTTTCGGATAACCTACCTCTCTTTACCGCACCCAATCAGAGTGGAGCTTTCTTGGAATACAAAAGAGACAGTCTAGAAACAGGATGACAAATAGGCTATACATGTCATATACAATTACGATCTTAGTCCCCTTAACAAGTCCTGACATCATCACAGACGCGTGTATTGGCCGTGACGCCACGCGTGTTTGTTGTCGCTTTTGATATGATAAACCGCTTACACATGTCTAGAAGACAACATCGCAAACAACACATGACCGTCTGGATGATTTTGACTGTAGTTTAAACATTACCCAATGTTCAAGATACATTTGTAAACTGGACATAGTTCCAGTAAGAAATGAAATGGCGTAACTCAACACAAGAATTTATGCCCGCTTTACTCTAAACTTTTTTATAGCTACCCCGCCCCCATTCCGCCAATCGCCTTCTTGAAAGAAACACCATAAAGTGTTCATCAGTGTGCCAGTATAAAATCGGTAGTCACTCAAAGATGTCGCAACGATGTCACATTGTGACTGGGTACCTACCAAACAGCGATGACCGAGGAATGCTAAGAACCAATCGGCGTAGAGGTGTGTTGGAAGCCTCGCTAGCGTGTATAAATTCGGCGGGCTTTTGCTTCATTCCCTACCTGACTGCCTAGCTGCCGACCTGTCAACGCATCTACATATCTTCCTGCCTTGCAGAGTGTTTATTGCCCATAGGAAAAGTTTATACCCGATATAGAAGAGACCAGCACTACTACCACCCTAGAAAAGAAGAAGGAAGGACGGAAATCGGAGAGATAGAAGGCGGGAACCGAGATGGTAGACGAAACCTTGGAGAAGGAAAATGAGCCGAGGAAGCCATAAACAGACTGTTCGAACCAGTACGGTTCGCGCGTGGATGTTTCTGGGGGTCTTTTGCCCGTCCATTGGAACTAAAACGTCACCGAAGCGTATTGCGGGTTGCCACCCTTTAACCTCTTACCCAAGGTAGCGGATATCGCTGCCCTGTACCACCAGCAATGAGACAGTATATGTCAACACTTCCATCGTGAGCGTCGTGTCAAGGACCAATACAACTTTCGTTTTAACTGAGGGAGAGGCCTGGATCGTTTTGTTCGAGCTATTTACGAAGAGCACTTAATGTTCATACCAAAGTCTACCTGAACTACCGCTGAAGGTGGCGTAAAACACTAACCAATCAATTTCGCCTTAGGTCTTATCATGATGAATCCTTAAACCAAGCAGGCCCAGTATTACTACCCAAGTATTAACAACGCGCAGGTGTTAACAAGCCCTCATTTATTACAAAACAAGGCGACCTTGATAGCGAATGTGGAGAAGAAAATCCCCTACACGACGCACGGCCCGATGATCTACGGAAGACTACAACACCCTCACACGAACTGGTATGCAGGACTCGTCAGAAACGTTGTACTCTAAATCAACAAGCTACCGGATATGACGCATCGATCACCAAGACCTTTCCGGACTACCTTCCATAGAAAGACCATCTATGTTTCTTTTGTTGCCTGGCTATCCACCTGGGCCAGGCAACACCAAGACTGCAACACCTATGCAAAGCGCTTTTTTGACATGTAGGTATACTTGACCGATGTTGAGATGGAGGTCAAATACTTTCGTTGGGTAACCTCTTGGTCGACACCTCCAGTACAACCGTATGGATCGATCGCCATATACCATTGCGCCTGGTTATCAACAACCTCGATCTTTTGTCTCGGACGGTGACCCTGAGATCCGGATTGCGACTTTCTTCGAGTAGCTCAACGAAATCCATTGCTGCTAGTTTCCGACCCATGTTTTTTAAATTTAAGCGTGTGTTAGACGCCCGGATTCCATCCCAGATACCAGGTCAACCTTATCTGCGCCACCTCCGAATGCCAATTGTTGAAATATCTAGCTAAACTCCCCGTCCTAGTGTCCCATACCTGGCATATCAACATACGCTAAAGTACGTCATCAGATAGATGTGATCAACTAACTGGTGGACGTCTTCAAACAGTGAATAAGTATTCCAGATTTGACACTACGCTACGTCTTGCAAGAGGGCAACATTTTTCTTACTGGTGGAGGACCTAGATGCAGAAATGGACACGGGTTTGGAAGAGAACATCGTCAGGGGGCCTTCGATCACTTTTATCTGTCACCACAAAGCCGGCGTCGCATAAGGGAAGACGCGTTAAAAGATCGTGTGGTTTGATGCAAACGCTTTCTATCTATCTTGCCTTGCGTCAGGCATGCCAGCGGGGCACTACGCCTGTTTGCTACCCAGAGACTGACGGGGTCTTCACACTACACCTGTCCACTACTCACATCGCAGATCAATTGTTAGATGGGCAAGCACACCTCTCGTCCTTTCTTTTCGACACCAGTCAAACCATACGGAGAAATGTGTAAAAACTGATTGATAAAACCATGAAGCTCTTAGGGAACTCCGCATAGAGGAAAAACTATCAACAACCTCGACACGCGCCCCGATGTCCATAACTGTGACACACAGCCGACATGAAAACAGATTAATTCACCGCATTTCGAGAGACGTTATCGTCGACGATACCTTCGAAGGCAGCACCATCAAATACAATTTATCTTACAAATCGGGCAAATGGCCTACCAGTACGGCAAACAACGCATGTTGGCGTTTTATTATGACTTCATGGACAAATTGTTCGACCGAAATGACTAGGTACTGCAAGTAGATATCGATTCCGCCTACATGGCTGTGTCTCATCGCGATTGAGAATCCCGGGTCTAGCCAGAGTGACTGTAGAACTGTTGTCTTACTGTGGCAAAGTCCACAAAGTTAACCAATATGTGTTGATGATGTACACGCAGTCACACATTTCACATTTGAGTTCTGAGTTTTCTTTACCAAAATGTGTTTTTGTTTGGTGAGGTGACTGTGGCCTATACGATATCGCGTTAGAACCACCTCGTGATTTCCAGACATTCCATAGGAGTGAACATTTGGACCAACAGCAGGATGTATGGTATAAAGTTTATTCTATACTTTCTTGTCCCATACACTCTGCAAAAGATTAAAAGTGTAATAAGAAATTATGGGCTTGAGATCTTTATAATATAGTTTAGATTGAGAAATAGGTTTGTTGAGGGCTGCTTTGGCTTCCCTGTCTACACTTCTGTAAATACTCAACAACAGCAAACTAAAACACAAAATACATCTGGCAAGGAGGTTCACCCTTCCAAAGCCACAAAAATACCGTTCAAACCTTCTAAGTAGACATTAGGCCTCCGCAGACAACATAACACAAAGTGCTGGTGGCTCACAAACATGTAAAACTTGACATGGTTTAATGAATAATTGTAAATAACTAACATTGACATAGATTTCGTTCGTTTGAAAAACACTTGATCACCTAATGAAGCGAGCCTTTGGTTTTAATAAATTAATGTTTTACGTCTCGCAAAAGGGTGTTTGACTTATATGACGCCTCTTCTTCAAACATTGATTGCTATATTAGCACAATAATGGTGGAAAATTAATGTTACTCCATTGCTTAGTAAAACTATGCTGGAAACTTACTCCCCTCAGCTAGAGAACCAAACACTTTGGTCCAATGCTGATGTGTATCCTCCGAGATAACAAATAATATCTTTCTATTGTATGTACTGTTCTGGTCTTTTTGATGTATTGATACAGCAGGCATCGAATTCTTTTGGCGTAATAAACTCAGTACGTTTTGACAGTCTTCAATAATTTCTGGTGTATTAGTCATGGGTCTATGATCAACCTTGAAAATTACTCTAATATTTGTTTATTTTGATTTGTTTAATTTTACATGCTTTGTTTATATACTCTGCCAAAAAGAGACGCATAGGCGAAATATTAATAGAATTATCTCTTTAATACAAAGCGGGGTCATTCAGTAATTGTTGGGGGTAGCACAGTTAAATTTAGTACATGTGTGTGGTAATGTTCTCGCTATGGACCGACGGCAGCGGAGGCGTATTCGTCACCGAAAAGTGCCGCACGAGGGCGCTGAAGTCAGTACCTTGTGTGGCCACCGTGAGCTG
>JAVFBX010249926.1:0-10080 GCA_034783855.1 Mopalia kennerleyi | reverse complement strand
CCGGCTGTACACTGACAATGCACTGAATCACAATTTTCAAACTTAAAATTAAAGGACTTCTAATTGGAATTTTTGTAGAATTGTTTCACTAAATACAGGGTAATTATGAGAATTTTCGTATTAACAAATAAAACAAAAACAGACAAAGTTTGACCTCGAAGTGGCCGATCTACCTTAAGCTTACGTTCACGGAATTCCCTACACAAAATTGACAAGTTCAACCGAATATATAAGTCATTACTAATTTACGTATTCGTTGCTCATGTTAATGACATTTTGTGAAGTATTGGCAGCTTGTTGTCATCACGAGGCCAGGTATTTGTCGTTCGTCTTTTCAATAACAGAAAAAATAGTTAACAGGATGTTTTTTTAGGCATAGAGCGATGTTTTTGTCACATTTAAATGTTTTTATCGACTAAGTGTCCAAGCCAATAAACAACTACTTAGAAACCGAGCTGTACGGAATAAAGAAGGGAGTCACATTTGGTATGTAGCAGCAGCGATTTGTTCCATCTCAATCGATCGAGTCAAATTTCCCGTATCTAACTTTCCCGCTTCCCGCTAGGTTTTCTCAATTGACCTACTTCCTGAAGTCTACTGGTGTTTATTTTAGTTGTCAACCATTCGCATCAGATAAAGCGGAAGGTGTTCCAACCATCAAAAACACTATCAAAGATCACCCATAAACCATTACTCTTAACCATGCGTTAGTCTCTTTTGTTCATGATGTTTGCTGTTCTTTTGGTTTACATATATATAGGTAAAGTGTCTTGTTTGATGGATAAAAACTAGGATATAACCGTAGATAAAAATGTCATCACTTAACGCCCATAACCCTGACTGTTTGTGATAGAAATGGAATACCGCTTAGCACGGCATTAAACACAGTCAACAAATAATTCAGTTGACAAGATTTATTCAACTTTATATTCACAGTAAATTTCAACTCTATGTTTGATCCTTTCTGGTGAGATACAGCGAACACATTTAAGGCAACATGAGAAGGGTTTATGATGTTACCTCAGGATGCTGTCAATTCCTTGCCTCTAATTGGAAGATATAATCTCATTGTCTACAAGTTTTGTATAGTTAGGTTCTATACATAGAATGTAGTTCACGGCCACATAATTGTTTTTACTTTGGTGTCCTCGGGCCAAGAACATTGTCACTGCATGAGTTATGAAACAAATTCGTAGGTGTAGCAAAAAATACTTAATATTGAGGAACGAAATGTACTTGTTGCTTTTTGTGTCATGCAAAAAAAAAGCATTAATTCAACCAAGATATCAGTTATAGAGATATGAATTTTTAAAGATGAGCTATTGGTCTGACATGGACAGGTGGTATAAATTTATTTTATGTGATTAGTTAAATTCCACTGGCTGGTGTCCAATTATAATGGTTAATAAAGGCAATCGGTGAGCTAAACAACGGAGCCGATTAACACATGTAAGGCCGGGCATCTATGTCCATTGGCTTTTGGCCTAAACTGTCCTTTTCAATTTTCCTGGCCATAGTATTCTGCTGAACACGGTTTCTTTTTTCAACTTAATTGACGCTGTCAGATTTACCATCCCTGACCAGACAATCTCTTAATACACGTCTCTTCAAGTCACCCATGTCCGTACGTCCATTAGAACCTATTCACGAACCTTTCTGTCATATCAAGCGGAAGCAAAGAAGAAGAAAATCTATACCTCGCCAATAAAACACCCTCGACTCCAGGAAGATAGCTGATTGCCTTTTGATACGGTTTTAACTACTTGCTGTACCTCCTTTATGTTATTAAATTCCTTGAATTCCTCTAAATAACGCAAATGCACGAGTCTGTCTTCTGTTATACATGACCGGTTTACTTCACAGTAGGTTTTTTTTTACAGAGCGTCAGTCTGTTAACACTAATATGCGTCTAATGTCAATTATTTCTCGTCTCTTTTGATAGTTGACGTACGATTGGTTGTCAGTTTTTAAGACGTCTGTATACGATATACAATTACTTATTGACCGACATCTTCAAGATGCATAGTTAGCGTTTCCAAAAGAAAACGCAAGTAAACGTACATCAAAATGAACACAGTATGTGTCAACGCTCCTTAAAACCAAATACTAGTACCCTAAACTCATTTTATAAGCTATTCATATAGTTTGGGCGACTGTTCTTGATTATTTAAAACTTGTGGTCAATGTTTTTGCTGTATAGGTAAATACAGCATAGTAATAACGATGTCTTGTCAACAGACACGATACAATTAAATTGTTATTACATGCTGTTAGATTTCGTCCTCATTTCGTTTATGATCAATTCCATGATGCAGGTTTATTTCCAACAATACACGACATTTTTGTGTAACGTTTTGAGACAGTTCATCGGTGTGTATTGGGTGTCCGTGGAACAATAATCTTTGAACGTTCTTAAAAGTACACGTACACGTAGGTCTAGTAAAGCCTGAGTCACAACCCACCGTGCATGTTTTTAGTCCGTACGTTTTTTGGGGAGGCCGTACTGGGGGCGAATCCGTAGCATTAAAAGTGCTACGGCGTGTCTGCGTGCTCCCAAATCCGTACTGAGGCGGTACTCGCCACGTACGGATCCCCAAGTTTTGCCCACGTTTTTGCAAGTAGACAGCACGCACTTGCAAGTACGGCGGCTGGGACCTTGGCTTAAACGACGGATTAGCTGAAGGGTAAATGTCCAATAAAAAGAGATGTGGTTTTCCAGTGTGCACACTTCCGATTCATGGGAATGGTACAAACACTACAGACCACGTTATGCTGGGACTGTTATCTTATAGACCTTCAACCAAAGCTAAGATCATATATCCATGTATATGTATGTATAAGTAAGCGGCAACCATCGATTTGCATCTCATATAATATTGGTGGTCTCGATAGGTCTCGACTGATCCCAGTACATTGTGTAATGAAAACGTTACTGGGAAAAAATACCGCTACTTATTGTTAAAAACCTCAAACAATCAGCACGACCAACCTATAATGTTCTTCTATATAAACATAAACTTACTTAGATAGTCGTGTGTATTCGTGTCTATGTAAATCCCGGGGGAGGCAAACAAATTTTTCTCTCTTCATTTATTCAAAATATTATCAGACCGATCTTTGATAAGTAACTCCTATTGTCCTCTCATCCACGCATACCGATATGTCACTATTAAGTACATTAACGTATTCTTATTGCCCCTATGGGGTCTAGACGAGCCGTAAACAAAGTTGAATTGAATTGTACAACATGGAATGCATTTGTAACCAATAGCCTTACTATATGTCATCAATGTTTATAGTTGATGAGTGTTGTGTCCTTTCAGCACAAAGGTCTAGCATTGACGGTGGTACGAATAAGTATTAAGACGTCGCTGTTTGAATCCATCCCATTCTTCTATAAATTTAGTGTTGTGTCAATCTAACTGAATATACAATAGAAAATATGAACCCATTGTATAGATGAACCTTACAATACAATTAAATTGAATTATGAGTCGATGTTGGGATTTCTGGCGCCGCCATCTTTGTTCTCTTTAGGGAAGCTCAGGATGAAGTATTCAGGTCTCAGTTGGTTTCATTGAATTATGTATCCAGCTCTCAAGCCACTTGCTGTTTCAAACAATTGTGACTAGCAAACGGAGAATATAACTAAAGCCTTCTAGTCGGGCGTGAGGCGGAAGAATCACGAAAAGTGTTAAATTGTATAGGTGTTTGCTTTGGCGAGTCTAACCGCTCAGCGTTAGTTGTCTAGACGGACTGCAAACTATTCTCAGAACAGACACCAATCCGTCTATTCCGAAACCAATATAATTGTGTCCATTAAGTGACTTACATGATCGCAACACGTACTGGCTACCACATGGGGTTAAGGTGTTCGAGCGATAATCACGCGTGAGACCATTGTACCGAGGGCACGATGTCGCCAGAGATAACTAGAGGATTTCTGGTGATATAATGCTTGACGTGACAATCCAAAGACGGTGTCTAACTTACTGGCTCAATGGTTTAACAAAAGGGATCATCTAGGTAAATAACTGGTTCTAATTTTCAACCAATATTGGGCGATGTTTGTCACGTCATGTTAAACAAAGGGGTAAAGAATGCCCCGACCGTATAAACTATTAATACATTGCAGACCCTCTGGCTAATGGCTGTAATTGAATTATATTTATGCTCTCAGCTATGGAGGAAGAGTAATCTTCAACTGAGCTTTTTATATAAAACACTTTACATTATTGTTGCTTTCTTGGTCACTCTTTGGATATATACCGTCATATACGTGAAATATCCTTAAGAACGGAGTTAAACATCTATCACCCACCTATTGTTTCCATTTAGCCAAGTACTCAAAGAAATCTGACCCTTGTCTATTAACTGTGTTAATGAATGTAGTCCTAAGAAAACAAACATACATGTTGCCTGGTATATAAACACCTTATGTACAAATATGATTCATTCTTGACAACATCAGGTATGCGTTAGTCACATGATGTGGCTCCGGCAATCGCGGTTGTGGTTTTTACGAGGCTTTTTGTCCGGTTTTTCACCGTAATTAGGCATTGAACAGTGTGAAGTGGACAATCCGTCGTTATATAAGTGAAATAACCGTGAGTACTACGTTAAACCCCAATCAAACAAACAAACATTCTTGACAATGGTTTTAAAATAAACCGAAATATTGAATCACCATGTATCCATGCGTATCTTTTATTGGAGTTGTAAGTTTACTATGCTTTGTGAAACTCATCAGTGGGAATAATGCTATCTGTCTCATTTGTTTGTGTATATGTTTATATGTAACCAAATGATAAGATCACCTGGATTCTCCATACTGTTAAAACAACCACCTGCTTCTAGTGAAGGGGTTGTGTTACACTCTTTAAGATTTCCTTATCATCGGTAAAACTCACTAACGGCATCCGTTATATCGATGTGGCTTTAAACGTTTAGGTAAATGACCATGACGACAGAGCGGAATAAAGACTCAAAGGTTAAATAACAACATATTGTGGTGATCACCATGTTACTCCCGGTTACTGGTCCAGGATGGTTTCAGGATCTATACACACGACTACACGACATGGTCGTTACGGGTTCGAATCCATAACCAATGTCTGATCGCCGTGTTCGTAAATGACAAAACTTTACTGATTGTGGTAATTCGGAAATCTGTAAATCTATTACGGATATCCTTAACCGAGTGGACAACCTGGACATGGATGGCTATATTCCAGAATGATTAAGCTCTGAAATTATCCGGTTATATCAGGCATGGGACGTTTGATACAGGTTTGATTAATAGCTCTTGATTAGCGCAGTTGTTTCTGTGACACCTCTGACGACGGGGTTTGTCTAGACGAGTTATCAGTGACCGTAACGTGCGATAAGTCTAACCAACGTTACGGTCTATACCGGAATGGCGCGTTTGCTTATAGTCATGATGGTCAGATCGTCAGTGAGACAGCTTAAACTTTGACTTGACTTGAAACGACATTTAACTTGCTTCCAGTTACTATTTAAAGGGAAAGACAGCTGTTTTTCGACCTAGAATATTTGCAAAGACAACCATTTGTATTGCATTTGCATTCGAATTAGCATAGCCGTTAATTAGATAATTTAAAAGCGGAACTGAGGTCATTGTTCCACAAAACAGTAGTAATATCATTTAGTCGTGGCTGTCCCCTATTGCCTGCATTGGTGGATGCTTTCATATAAAGCCGAAAGTGAGGGTTCCGTTCCTAAGCGAAACAACAACAACAAACAACCGCTTGAACATGTCAACCTGGTACTAAAAACCGGATTATTTAAAACTGCATGTCAGCTGAAAACATGCTAAACGATGTGTTACATAAAGAGCTGTTCAATTTTTATACAACCGATTAACATTGCGCTTGGATGACCAATCTTGTGTATACGCCATGTTGTTACAAATACCTTCCTATACATTCACAAGCAAACGGATACACTGTTAACCGACCGTGTTTTCGAACAATGACGTCAGTCTCACCTGTTAAATTAATTAAATAACGGCTATGTTTACTCGAATACGAGTGCAATGCAGATGTTCGTCATTGGAAATATGCAATAAAAATAATAAGATAAGATCGAAAAACAGTTATCTTTCCCTTTAAGGCCGTAATGTTGCAATGTAGATATGTTTGTTTAGCTTTGGGTTTAACTCCCTAATTCAATTAAATGGTGACAAATTGTCCATCTGTTACTCTACCTTGCTCAAAAGCGGTGAAAAATCAGAAGAAAGCCTCGTAAAACCCATCCCCGCGATAAACATGTGCCTTAACATATTCCCCAGATGATGACTAGGGGAATTCCCATTGCGCAGTACCAAAGACTACACAGAAACGTTGTGGCTGGCCGAATAATCTGCGCCGCTTGTTATATGATTCGGGGATACTAAATATAGTTTTAATCAGGATGGACTTGAAACTTATAACATGTTGATACATAACACAGTTCAATGGTATGCACAAAATAAAAATTATTGTCGAATATTACAAGGTACCCAAAATGAGACCATTTAAATTGACATCCCTGTAGATCCAAATGTCACACAAGAAGTCTAATCATTACAACAGTCTTCATTCGGTAAACAGCATCTAAATAGATGTTTAAAGATTTATTCATTGCTTAAAGATAAGCTATACAAATGGGTAACGTCATTTATCATCATTGGTTTCCCATGGAGTTGTAAGTGATAGCCAATTAAGCCGGAACTCAGTTAGTTGTGCAGTAGGGTAAAACACAAAACGGGTACAAGCAGTTTATCAGTGAATATAACAGCATACTTCTTTGGAGAGGTTTAATAATTAGTCATTGAAACCCCCAAAGAAGTATGCTGTTACACGAGGGTTAAAGTGTTTTCATTGAATTCCTCATAGCTTCTCATAAGGTCATCGTTCAATGAACAATACAGCTTTGAAACTTTCGGAAATTCATGCGACCAGTCATACAGAATGTCAATTCATCTGTCTAGTCAACTTCAAGCCTAATTTAGTGGCCCACGAAAATGTTTGTATTATAATTATTATTATGAAACTTTAATATTTCGATATCAAATGTTCTCTGGCTGTCCGTAAGTCAACATGTAAACGGTATACTCCATAATTGAAACCATCTAACGTTTAAACAAATAAAGGCAGAGATGATCAAACTCGTAACGAACTACTACAAATCTAGAGGTAAAAAGAGCAATTAATTTTTTAAGTCGTTTTAAGAAGTTCCATTATCACTGTTCTAGCCACAAACATTTTTTTTGTTACATTTCCATTCCCAATTCGAACAATTACCAGATAATTGATTGCAGTCTTAGCTGTGAATTTAACTAGATTTCTGTCAACTGACGACTGTATTTTTTACAGTTTCGTACGAAGTAAATTATTTATTATTTTATCCAGCAAATTGGCTATCAGGGGATTTTCTACAGAAAGTAAGCACGCTCTTAAACCAGCTTAAATGTAGAGACAGACGAAATTGATAAGGTTTTAATTGAGATCTCACAGAAAACCGTTTTTAAAGGTGTCCATCTTATTCCAGCAATGTCCGCTCTATGTTTAAAAGACTATTAGCTTCTCGTTAATAATAATCTGTTTCACACAAAATATCCTAATGTTTCTGTGGACCATTCCAACATCGCTTTACTCTACATAATATTGTTCAAATAACTTTGTGACGTTTTTCGTAATGAGGCAAATAAGTAGAAAGATACGAAACAAGATCATTTAACTTTCTTGCGACGGTCATCTCAATTCTGTGTCCGTTCGAAACATAAATCACCGGTTTCAAGCAATAGATTTAAACGTTACTTAGAAATCAGCACAATCCACGGTAATAAATATACAACATCCTCAATTAACATTCAGGATATGTATAACTATTGCTGAGATTTAGCGAATATATTATGGATTGTTTGATTCCTTAATTGGAGTTTAACGCCGTACTCAAGAGCATTTCACTTATATGACGACGAACTTTCATTTTCACACTTTTCCTTACTTAATTACAGCGAAACCCCATGAGGAACCCCGTTAAAAAACTCTAGGATTAAAAACTTTATGGAAGTAATGTTCATAGACAGGCATATACAATATACAACGAATAGAAAAGAAACAATATATTGCACTTAGCTAGTGTCCCTCATTTCGGTATTAAAATTATACTATAATATGTATTTGGTGTGAGTCAGCGAGTGTTCGCCGTGTAAAGAGGAAATACATTCAAACCATTTGAGAAACGCTGTTTTCATCAAATATGAATACATTTGAGCGACAAGAATGTGTGAATTGAAACCATGTTTCTAATAAATAATACCAGGGCTTATTTGTGGCAGAATATTCGTTAGCTAAATCACATGACGACCAGGGTCTAAGATTGACGATGCCCTTACATGGTTTATTCGGTCCTCAAATGTCTTCTTGTAGCGTGCTCTTTAACAGAATCCGTGTATTTTAGTTTTGCTCAGAACCCTGCATGCTCTGCTCGAATACTATCAGGTATCAGGTACTGTGTGTTAGTCAGATCTGACAGTGAACAGGTGTGTACACCTACGTACCTTTTAACTTCCAGTACAATATCTCAATGGTCACAGGTGGGTATTTCTGCTGTTATTGTAGTACTGTTTTCCCGATGAAAAGAATCCCCACGCAATTAATATAGAACGATTCCAAAATGAGTGGAGGAAAAAAAGATCAAATAATAGTGATTGAATCCAAATTAGTGGTGGGAGAAAAATAGCAGACAAAATATCACTTTACTTGACCGTATCACCCGGTCAATTCAAATTCTCTACTTCTGCCAGAATTGAAATAAAATGAGTCCCGTGACAATGACGTCAGTTGTATTACTGCACAGAATGTAAATCTCAATGGCCGGTCAGTGCCTCAGAGTCAAAATGTCGACAAACGATTCAATGATTTGATCTCTATTTTAGATTGTGTTACACACGGAAACGTCATTGTAATAAAAATGATAGAAAAAAGATTTGGGTATGACTAACACTGAAAAAGTTTTGCAGCATACGCCAATTTGCTGAATATTTATTTTGTATTCTAGAATTGTAGATTTGACGACTTCGATAAAGGTGGGTGTCCTGAATAACAATTGAAGCACAAAACAGGATCAACCACCTGAACTCATTTGAAGACATGTTCAATTCCGCTCAGGTCATGTCAAGAAATCGGTGAGCGGAATATTTCTTAGTTAGGAAAGATGGAATTTTATTTTCGATTATACAAGACTGATCTAATACAAAGCTATCAGACAACTTATATTGACAATTAACAGTCTGAATGCACTTGTCTGTGCTACATAAATACGTGTCACATCAGTTAAGTTTTTATATTTATATATCGTCATGACCTCAATTTGCAAGATTTCTTGGATCTTGTCAAAATTTACATATTTGTTTTCCTGAGTATCCAAGGTTACCAAATATACATACTTTCATACTGGTCCTAGTCATTATTATTGTTGAATCTCTCAATTGATTACAAATGCTATAGCTGATATTACTACATAAAGTTATGTATGACAATTCGAAAAGCATTAGTACACATGCACTAATGGCGGTTCCTTATTTCCATTTATTTCAAAACCCTTGTCAAGACTCATACAACCTTGATTAAGTGAAACTTATTCTGATGATATATTTCTGAGACATAAAATGGCTCAATTCTCAGGAAACAAATATTATTTTCTTAATTGGGCAACTCAGAAGGTACAACTATTAATGTATTATCTATTTTTTTAAATTATTTATCTGTCAGTATGGTTAGGGGAGGAGAACTGGCTTCAACTCAGAAAAGCCACGACCTTCCACTGGTTACTGGCATGCCACACAATCGGTGCTGGGAATAGAACGTGTACAGGTTGAGGCGAGGATGATGTGTGGACCAGAAACGCTCACTTAACCTTTGATGTATGATCTTCTTGTTATTTCTCTCATTAAACAATGGTTTTCATTTTGTGAACAACAACCTACACTGTTAAATATATACCGTAAATTTGACGGTAGATTACTGGCAGCTCATGCTGCCAACCAACTACCGTAAAAATAACGGCGCACCG
>JAVFBX010249915.1:0-10081 GCA_034783855.1 Mopalia kennerleyi | reverse complement strand
ATTACATAACACGTTGTAAAAATAAAAATTACATTACACGGCAATTTTGTATTACATAACCCGGCGACTGTTTTATTTCATGACACGGCAATTTTTATTACATAACACGGTAATTGTTATTACATTACACGGTAGCTATTACATTACACGTTGATTATTACATAACACGCGTGTAACACTCCTCCTTACTGAGCCAGACAGAGTCAGCCATTTGACATTGTATTCGTGCTCGTGGCGCCTCACTAATTAAAACCCGACAAGAAATCATGGAAGTTATCAAATTTATATCCTAATTTATTTTAGTTGTTTTATTTTAGTCAGTGTAAAATAAACAGGTTGTTGGATTTCTGACAAACTCGCAGCTTCCGACAGCGCCACGACTCGTCCATATACAGAGCCAGACAGTCCTATAACCTACACAGATTAGTATCTGAATATCTAGGCCCATTACTTACAATTATTAACAAATATCTAAGATTTGATTTGACTTGATTTATTTCAATCCAATACAGGCCCAAGGTCCCACTGACAGGACAGATAACAATAAAAACAGAGATAAATCATAGCAATCGTTCTCCTCGCGATACAAGGAGGACCTCGATGTGGCGTATGTTGGGATATTTCGTGGGAGTATACGTCGTGGGATTGCAGTCGTCGTGGGACTACACTCACAGGATATACGTGCTTACCGACCCCGCCATGTTGGCAAGTCATGGTGGGTGCTCTAATGCATTTGGAGCTACTCTAAGTATTTTTTTCAGACAAAACCTATGACGTACACAATCGCGAAATGTTTTAATTTTATAGCCATAAAAAACAGGATTGATGGACAACCCCGAGAAAGAAACAAGTTTTCCGACTTCGTTCAGAGTATTTAAAATATGAAGATCCAAGATTATTGATATACTGAGATAAAGAAACAGAGAAAGTAGTGAAATTGTTAGAAAGGAGTAAACACACAGAGATAACAGCGTCAATGAGGTTTTCAGGTAGGATCTTTTAGCGGTCATTACTTCCACTTGATGGCGACGAACATGGCGAATAAGACGACCGTAACAAACAACAGTCGCTAAGAAACAGACTGTACTGATACTGTAATATGTTTGTATAACCCGTTTTCTGATAGACCCAAGAGCTTCAAAATAAATGCATTGAAACTTTCCGGGAGACTGGGGGTGGACTCCAAAGATGTAGGTTACAAACAACACTAACATTTGTAAGATCCAGCCGCTAACAGAATATACCGTTGCCAATTTCTTATTGAACCATGTATGATAAAAACTGACAGGAGACACGATTAGACAGCATCTATCTATACCTACTAACATTTGAGAAAACGCTGAAAAACACAAAAAAATAGGCATATCACTTATCAGGAAATTACACCTCTGTACTGATTGTTTCTCGTTAACCACGCCCAAACTTGTGAAAATCAGAAATTGACAGCCGAGAAAATCCACCACAGCGAGCATAAAAATAAAGAAGTTCGACACTGTCCTCATTTTCTTCTCAACACAGAACGACAAGATGAAGAGAAAGTTCCCTATTGTACCTATAGCCCAAAGACATCCTGCTGTGACGAAGAATCCTGCTGTTCGAGTAGGGGTTGGAAGAACATTGGAGTTAGCAGGCGAAGATTTCGAAAAACCAGCACTCCAATTCTTTGAATCGTTGAATATCCCATTCATGCTTTCTAAACTGCTCAATTGTGTGGGGTGCCAAACACCTCACTACTTGTCTGGGGTCCTTAGAGTATCGCAATGAAAGATGATGACCACGGTTATTGTGATTGAAAGAAGATTTTTAGCAAATTCTCAATTGGCGGTTAGACACATAATCTAAACTATCGAAGATTTCCACTTGTTTTTAATCGAAATATCTTAAACACGTACTTCTGAAAGTCTTACTTTTTCTCTCCCGATGAAAGTAGTGTGGCAAAAACCTCAGCTTGAAATAGCAGAATGATAATGTTTGTCTTACATATATTTGGATGATTGCTATTGCAACTTTTCATTGGCTTGAGTGAATAGCCAATCACTAAACAGCTGCAGAAAAACATGATATTGGTAAACGATGATGGGTCATGCTACATGTGTTTTAATTGGACCATTATACATTTGATAAAGGCCCCAGTGCCTGACGTCAGTGCGAGCTGCTGCTAGATGATTAATATAGATATTAATGCGACGCTAGATTGGCCGTTAGCTAATAGAGATCTGTGTGAAGGCCTGACTCGTTTCTTTTTCACACTGTTCAACCTCACGTAACGGGACACGGAATTGAACACAGTGGACCCTGGCGATTATTATCAAGGTGAAAATGAAATGTATATAATCATGGGGATTCATTTGACGAATTTGATTAATCGTGTACTGCTGTTTGAATTGGCCAGATACACTTTTAATATTCAATAAACGATCAGTACAGGACCTCATGGACAGCTGTCTGAATTGGCCAGATATACTTTTAATATTCAATAAACGATCAGTACAGGACCTCATGGACAGCTGTTTGAATTGGCCAGATACACTTTTAATATTCAATAAACGATCAGTACAGGACCTCATGGACAGCTGTGTGAATTGGCCAGATACACTTTTAATATTCAATAAACGATCAGTACAGGACATCATGGACAGCTGTGTGAATTGTTAATCGGTCGGTATAAAATAAACTACGACAGATAAAGTCTCTAAAGGAATCTACACCAGATACATCCTCCAAATTGTAAGGTGAAGACTGAACTGCTGTTTAAATATTTATCTCGGCTATACATCAGATATAAAATACATTTATCTTGGCTATACATCAGATATAAAATACATTTATCTTGGCTATACATCAGATATAAAATGCATTTATCTTGGCTATACATCAGATAAAAAATGCATTTCTCTTGGCTATACATCAGATATAAAATGCATTTATCTCGGCTATACATCAGATATAAAATGCATTTATCTCGGCTATACATCAGATATAAAATGCATTTATCTTGGCTATACATCAGATATAAAATGCATTTATCTTGGTTATACATCAGATATAAAATACATTTATCTCGGCTATACATCAAATATAAAATGCATTTATCTGGGTTATACATCAGATATAAAATGCATTTTCAATACGCGATCATGACAGGACATGATGGACACTTTAAAACCAAAAAACTATATAATATAGATTCATCTCCTAGTGAATTACTGCGAATTGTTAACTGATTTGCGAACTACTGTTTGCATGGTTGACTGGTCAGATACTAGTGTAGACAAAGTGTCAACTGAATTGTGAACTACTCTTAACATTATTGACTGGTCAGATATAGACAAAGTGTCTACTGAATTGTGAACTACTCTTTACATTGTTGACTGGACAGATATAGACAGTTGTCAACTGAATTGTGAACTACTCTTTACATTGTTGACCTGACGGATATGGACAGTTGTCAACTGAATTGTGAACTACTCTTTACATTGTTGACTGGTCAGATATGGACAGTTGTTAACTGAATGCTCTAGACTTTTTGAATACTTTAAAACAAAATGGTATAAATCTACTTGAGGTTAAAACCGGCAAATCACTAACTGAATCGTGAACTGTTGTTTGAATTTTTAACTGCCATCAGAGGACAGAGGAAACAACACCAAATACAACCTCCGTATAATACACGGGGCATCTTGTGACACTTTAAAATAAAAAAAGGATCCACTTGCGATGAAAAACGGCCAATTATTTATTGAAACATTGTTGTTTGAATTATCTGACCTCTCTAACTTACGCTGGATTTAAAACCCATATTCAATAGGCCTACACGATCACTGCAGGACATCTTGGATACTTTAGAATAAAAAGTATTCACATGGGGTGGAAAGGGCGAATTGTTAACCGAATTGTGAACTGTTATTGGAATTGTTCAGCGGTATGTAAAAGGAAGACATACCTGGCACAACCTCCATATGCAATACGCGATCACACTGTTAGAAGAACCTGGTCGAAACGACCAGCAAAAACCTGGTACAGTTGTGAATTTTTGACCAGGCTTTTCCTGGTCGATTTGACCAGCTTTTTCCTGGTCGGTCACAACTGTACCAGCCTTTTCTTGGTCGCCGGCGACCAGCCTTTTCCTGGTCGATTTGACCAGCTTTTTCCTGGACGATTCGACCAGCCTAGATGACATTTTGGGCACTTAAAAAAAAAATGTATCCATAAGGTGCAAAGGGCGAATTGTAAGCTGAATTGCGAACTGCTGTTGAAATTATTAAAGGGGAAACTAATGATTATTGTTATTATACATGTTGTATGACAATAACACATGTCAACAGAGTAAGCGTTAACTAGTTAATTCAAAAACCGGAAGTAACGTTATATATTGCCCGTAGTCAAGGTCTCTAGACGAGCTCTGCGTTTCATTACCCTGTCAAATAAATACGAGCACACTAATTCTCTTTTTAAATCTTTGATAATATTGCCTTTTCTCTAATCTTCCATTCTGTCTGCCTTGTCATGTGTACATCAATTCATATAAACCACTTACTTTCTGCAAATCAGCTTTTGTCAACAGTTAATTACACCAGATATTAAAATACACAATAATCGGATGCAATCGGTAATTTAACCCTTTGAACCCTGAAGTCGTGTGACGTATAAGCCCCTCCCCCCGGGCAAAAACAATGAAAATTACCTACTTCATTATAATCTAAAAGCGAAGGTAATTTGTAACATTTTAGGCGTTTTGATACCCCTGATTAAGAATAAAATGTTAAGTGTATACCTATATGCATGTGTGTATATTATGTATATACATGTATATATATATATATTTCCCAATTTACGAAAAGGTTATTACAGCGAATTTTGAATACTATCAATATTGGCCTCGTAGAAGGTTGGATATACAATGAAAACAAATTTCCTCAACATCTTGAGGGAAAAGTTAAGGAATATTCCTCGAAGAAAGCACTATGCAGCGGAATATTCCATAAATTTCAAGGAATAGGACATTAAAGTTTTCTAGAAAAGAAAATACTTTTTCAAACAAACAGATGGATTATCCTATACAGGTTACGACAAATACCACTCAAGTTAAGGCGTTTCGGAATTGATTCCATCAATTTGTTAAGTACTGTTTTTTGCAGTGTGGGTAATCAGTCGAACCATCCTCTCGTACACTGTTAACAGTATTCAAACATCGCTGTGTACTATCCTCCATTAAATGATCAGAATCAGGTACCATTTGTTGGTAAGCTCTAGATAAAAAATACGCTTCTTTATTGTCCCTGTGTCAATTAATAAATCAAAATCGTATTTTGTTATACAATGCCCGATTTATTCCTTGATTTTGTTTTAAATCAAAGAGGATGAGTTGTTTTCTTTTTAATCAAACTTCAGATAAACAACATGACTAAACTACTAACTCTCGACAATCTAATGTATGTTATTCGTGAAATGATACCATATTTTGACAAGATATATCCCCATTGTATATACACAATAAAATAAATTCTAAAGAAAGACAGGCTGAGTACTTCGGCTTGTTGTGCCACCATTTGTACCTGGTTCTTGAATATGGTTTAACAAAGGCAAAGCTTTTATTCAATTAAGCCTTTTTTCTTTGGAGTTTCCGTTAATATTGTCATTGAAACTAATGGATGTACTAATTAGCACTCCAAGAAGTCCATTGTTATTATGTTTTTCTCATCGTAGCAGATACCATTCTGATTGATTTTTCCCGCTTCCATCACAATGCCTATAATAAAAAGATGTTTTTGTTTGTTTCAGTATATTGTATTGTGCTTGTGGAAAAAAGTGTGGAATCCTGTCTCTCCAATAGACGTGTATCTACCTTGCACCGTATTTGCTCCAAGCCTATCATAATTTTGAAAATAGAGTCTGAATTTAACATTTTTAGAGGCAGAACTCGACCGAATCTTGAAAAGAAAAAAAGTGTCTCTTTTAAGATCGCACTTAAAAGAGACACTTTTTTATAGTAGATTATAGTATTAATCAAGACCGCGCTTAATTTATACTATAATAAATATAGGATGTTCGAGCATGTTGGATGTTAAACAACAAATACCGATAACTATTCGACGAAAGTATTGCGACGATTTCCTGTCTTTTAAACATGGCGTGTGGCATCACTCCGATTATATGATTTTTGTTTTTCAATAAAACAATAAATGTTCAGTTTGGATCAATGTTTAAACAAACAACAAAGGAAAGATGTCTCCGCATGAGAACTATTGTTTTGGCTGTTTCCTGATTGCCTCTTTGTGGAATGAGCATCGCCGATGGACTAAAGAGACCAATAGTAAGAAATCCTAGAACCAAATATTTTTGAATCTTCTTATAAATGAATAGACTTAACATCTGCAGTTTATTTCTGTTCTCAGTTTATGGCGCCTACTGATCTTTGGGGTAGTGTTTTGGGTAATAACGTACGTGACCACGCGGACTTCAACATACATGTATCCCTAGACAGTATAGCATAAACTGCCAGTTTTTTCATATATATGAAGACACTTCATATACATATTTCTATTATATATATTTAGAAATATATAGTAGCCTCTTTTCCCCTTTATATTATATTCGTGATATATCATATAAACTATTGTTGCCAGGCCAAAATGAATTACATACCTGAACAAACCTCTAGACAGTTGGAGCTTATAGGGTGGCCTAACAATTTTACTATGACCCAATATTTCAGTTTATTGCAAACAATCAACTCGTCTGATGATAGTTTGATGAAATAAAATATTATGTTAACGGCAAATTGTCATTTTTGTTTAAATCTATGGTTTTAATTAATCAGATAATTGACTAAATCAACAAAATTTCACAAAACACACCACCTAACATGATAGGCACTTAGAAAAGCACTTTTATGTGGGATATCTTCTACCGGCTATAAAATCAGAATGAAATTCACTATACAATGGCTATCATTTCCATTCTTTTTCTCGTCTGGCATTAACTAATAATAATAATAATTTCAAACCTAAGTAATAATGAGGTTTGGAAATGAGAATTATTATTTAAAATAAGGATAACGGCATAATTCGATATCCAGTTTTAATCAAATTAAACAAATTATGACGGAGAAAATGTCAACATGAGACGCCATGTTTTTGTTATAATAGTGATTTGCATCACCCTTTTTATGGTTTCTAGGTAATACTAACGATAAAGGTAAAAAACGAATTAAAACTTTTCTTGTTGTAAATATTATTTGATGTATTTTACATAATAATAAAAACATCCGGAACATTTCTAAATTATTTTTTAACATTTATTAAAAAAAATGTCTAATCCTTAATGTGAAAAAATGAGTGCAAAGTCATATTAAATTTGTTGCCGATTAGATATGTTCATTTTATTCATCAACAAAACAATCAATTATCGTACTAGAAGACAGATGATAAGATTTCTTTATACATTAAATTTCTATTAGGTTTAATATAGTCTGACAAATTAATTAATATTTTATGTTTTTGGGACAAATAAATGTATATTATAAAGTACATGTACATGATTTATTAAGAACTGACACCCATAAAACCTTGGAATTAAATATATGTAGAATTTATCAGATATAGATATAAGCTTTGTTCTTTTGTCAACAGGTTAACACACTTGTATTATATACTCCTAGGTCACTTCCAAGTATACACATCAGGAAACAAATTGAAAGTTTATGATTTCGTTGAGTTGCCAGTTCTGTTAAGTGTGAACAGGTCTGCATTCCATAGTTTTGGTCCTCTGCATGGCTAAGGACAGTTTGTTTGGCGAGTAGCAATGCTGTCTTTACTTAACACTGGAGGAAAATTAACTTTCCAACATTATGAAAACGTTTCACATTTGGTTGTGCTAGTGTCCATTATTGTTCTAATTAGATCCAGATGTACCGTCATTATATAGCACCTGCTATACTGACGGTACACCAAGATGCTCTTGAAGTTCCAGGCTATCGTTTTTCGCTGAGTTTTTATCTGCGAAATGCATTGTTTTTCGAGGAAACGGCGTTAAGGAAATAAAGCCGATTAGCCCTAATAGCCAATGTATAGTTTCTTACCTTCATCCATCCCTTTTAGCGTGTGTTGCCACTAACCGAAAGCTTGGCCAATAAAACACGTCTTTGTCCGCCATGTTTTCAAATATATTATTTTCGTCAAAGGACTTTCTCGTAGCGTGACGTATTTCAGTTTGCCTTTTAAATGTACGAGGCGAGCATGTATAAATATCATTGGTGTTTTGGGCTGCCTCGAACATTTTCCGCTTTAGCGTCAGGCCGCTTCCGGATCACTTTTTAAAAATCGATTTTGGCCAGATCTCGGTCTGTGCACATGATTTAGTGGATTATACCGTCGATAGACAACGGAAAGTGGTAAGATTTACATAACAGTTGTTTTTCCGTTCGAAAACGGACCGATGCTGGAGTCATTAAAGGAATCCCAGGCTAGGCTAGCTGGAATACAGCGGCCATATAAGTGAAAAACCCTAAATCAATCAACTAATCAATCAATCAATTAATCAATCAATCAATCAATCGATCAATAGTTTTGTTTGGGGAAACTCATTGTCAATTGATATCAGTATAGCCATAAAGCTATTAGTCATTAGACATGGTTACAACACTGTTCCGATATGCCCAGGTACACTGAAAAAAAAAATTCCTTAACATCTTAAGGAAAAAGTTATGGAATATTCCCCGAATAAAGCACCAGCGGAATATTCCATAATTTTCAAGGAATAGGACATGGAATTTGTCTCGGGGGCAAGGATTATTCCAAACATACATGTATTTATGGATTATCCTTAACAGGTTACGAAAAATTCCACAATGTCAAGGAAAATACCTTATAAAAAGCGTTATGGACTTTTTTCCATAACTTTGTTAAGGAATGTTTTTTACAATGTAATAACGCCTTGAAGTCATGATTTTATATATCCCCCCTCCCTATATGGAAACTACAAAATGTATGCATGTTTGCTTCTGGGATATAGATATAGACGGAAATATGGAAACTTCATATTGATTTGTCTTAGAAATAACCTATGTTTACATTTATAGAAGCAATTCATATATTTACCAAGTGTCATTTAATCCTGGTTGTGACAAGGTGCGCGTGTCTCGGAATAAGCCAAAACGGCTTATACAGCTGATGAGAACAGATCATAGGAAAATGGTCTACTTTTCATGTGGTTTTATTATAATAAACAAAGGGGGTAACTAAACAATTGTATATTCTGGCATCTTCGATAGTCAAGATTTCTATTTTGATCTGTCGTTATGGAGGTAGCTGGAAATAAACCTCTTGACTAATGAAGGGCATGTCAGTCCGCTGGCCTCTCAGTTATTTTTGTGCATAACATAAAATAAAGGAACTATTTCCAGCATTGTGTGCCAACAATTAAAAGAATAGACAGCTTTTGTCAAACTTGGGTATAGATTTAATTCTGGTTTTCCTCTGATTAGGGAAATGTTTACATTAGCATTAGTCACCCAATTAAAATACACATTTGCGCCTCCTCCTGTTAGAAAGGTTGTGGCTATAGTTGTTGCCAATCGGTGAAAATGTCGTATAAGTTTTCTTATTGTTTACTTTCGACACTATGTTCGTCGGCGTAATTCTTCTGCTTTTACAAACCACAATTGAGAAGCAGTTCTGTGATTTGTCAATTTAAGAAAACAATCGACATTGTAGGTGGGGTGATTGCGTTAGATCTCAATATAGCGACAAACACAACACGGGGAGCGTTCTTGAGATCTGATTTTAATTAGATTGCATATCATGTTTACTCCGATCTGTCTATATTTCAGTTGAATAAACAGCGGTCATCCAAAGTTTTGTCTAACAAGGTTTAACATCAGCAATTCAAGCCAAATGTGTTTTTCATCCTTTTAAAGTACACTGAAAAAAATATTCCTTAACATGTTCAGGAATATTCCCCGAATAAAGCACCAGCGGAATATTCCATAATTTTCAAGGAATATTACATGGAATTTGTCTCGGGGGCAAGGATTATTCCAAACATATTTATGGATTATCCTTAACAGGTTACGAAAAATTCC
>JAVFBX010249914.1:0-13081 GCA_034783855.1 Mopalia kennerleyi | reverse complement strand
CCCCCCCCCCCCCCCCCCCCCCCTCCCCAAAAAAACAACAACAAACGAACAAACACACAGAGACGACACGAACCCTTAATTGCTCATAGAGGAAAAAATCCGCAAGCGTTTCTGTAGGACATTAATCCTCAGGCGATTCTACAGTACATTAATCCTCAGGCGATTCTACCGGACATTAATCCTCAGGCGATTCTACAGGACATTAATCCTCAGGCGATTCTACAGGACATTAATCCTCAGGCGATTCTACAGGACATTGGGCCTCTAGCGCCCCAAGATACCACAAACCCCTATAGCACGTCGATGACGTAAAAAAGATCTCTCAACCATTCAGATGAAAGGATGCCTCAAGAGTTTATAGAGTGTATTAACCTATATACATAGTGTCTCTTGAGAAATATACATTATAACGCTTAACACAGACCAGCGTCACAACATTGTTCGGTAGTGATCTAACATAAGTGAACCTGAAACAGTTTCACTTTTTATTAATTTATTTGTTTGTCAACTTTTTTAACACAGAAAAGGACCATTTTTGGTTAATTAATATACCTAAATTTGTCCTAAGCCTTCTTGGCTCAAGAACTATCTTTAGATTTCCAAGGATGAACTTCCAATCCGGATTAATGCCTGTGATTTATAGCTGCATTCATTCACTTGTACACATAGCGTTATCATCCTAGCAAGATGTTTTGTGTTCTTCGTTAAGATCATATATCTGGCCATATGTACCGTGTCTTTAACTCCGTTCACCAGCAGTCTTTGGTAAGTAAGTGCTGTAGACCAATAATACGGTACTTCGAAACTACAAGCTGGACTGAAAGGGATGCACCTAATGGGAGGCCGGTGGTGAGGAACGGGTCGCTGTATGAGCCACTGTGCGGCACTTCATTCAATCACTGGGACTAGAGTAGCTTGTTGATCAACAACTTTCCATTCATAAAAAAGCTCTAGTAGTTACTTGACGCTGCTCTTCAGTGGATGTAATTATTGTTGTTAAAGACCTAATCCCATTGGCCCATGACGACTATTTACATAATTATCCCAGGGCAGTAGGTATGGTGTATACGAGAATTATGTGTTACTGTCTCCCCTGGCCGTTGGCGCTGACAGCAGGCGAATTATCCGCTTTGTGACTACGGACTACCGTACTAGCCACAGGCGAAGTCGAGCTATCATTTCGTTCGGTAAGCTTCAGAAATAATTTTCCACCATTGTAAAAATGTGATTTATTCCCGGCCTAATGTAGCCTCAAGGCTATTGTCTCTGTTTGTGAGGCTTATTACTGTACAGCGTGGAAATTTAAATTCCCTCGTCGGACCAGAGAGTACGTTATACCAGTCCTCAATTGTGTATCTTTGGATGGGACGTTAAGTTGCCCGGACATTGTGATAGAAAAACTCCCTTAAAAATGGATCTACTTTCGATATCGACATTAAGATGGAGGCATGTGTTGTCTTATGAAAAGACTTTACGATATTCACTGTGGATTTTATGTTTTCTGCAGGGTAAGTTGTTTTGATTTTCATTATTATTTTAAGTTTGAAGTATACCATTTGTTTTATTGGTATAGAATGCGGAGTACATTTTCTCCGCAAATTTGGTCTAGATGTTACACAGTAAAACAGCACAAATGTAAATCAATATTCTGCACATGTTCAACAATTAAAGTACCCGATAAAGCCCTGTTTGGCAGATTTTTTTTCAAATTATATAGTATTGTTTTCTTTTATCCAAAGTATAATTCATTGGACAAAAAGCTAATGGAACCTCTGACCATAACACTTCTGGGAATAGTGAAATATCTCTTTGCCGCAACCAATTAACATGTATTGCTTATGTTTAGTATATCTAAATAAATTTATTTTATTAAGTATAAATAATGCAACTAACATAGTTTCGTTCGAGAGGAATGCAATTGTCTTGTAACAAATACAAGGACTAAATTGCCAACTCCAATTTTACGAGGATTCGAACCCCGGCCATCTGAACCAGGCATATCAGACGATTCAATGCATCTTTATTTTAACTGTAACCAATGGTTTTCTGGGAATTTAGAAAACCCGTTGAGTCTATGCTTGAAATAAAAACAGTTCCTCTTAACTAAGAGTTAAACACAATGCTAACAGGCTGGAAAAAGTTCTACGAACAAGCATATGGACGTATGTGTCTAGGTTTCACAAAACTGGGTATGATAATATCAAATTATTAGAGCTGCACTTCAAACTATGATGATTATTTACGCCGTATCGGTATCTTTATTGCTCTCTGCAAAATAAATAATTTTAACAATGGGGAGGTTTATAGGCCTAAGCTACCCGTTTGTAATCCTGTCGAAAAAGCCTGCCCGTTTCCTTTACATGAGGCAATGTTTGAATGTTCTCTCTCATCGCACATGTTGCGCCGCCATTCAACAGATAATGTTTAACTTAGTTTCCAAGATGGTGCAATTTTTAGGTTGTTGCATGGACTTTCGATATATAGACGGTTTAGTTGCCTGAATGTAGGATTGTCCATGTAATGAATTGGTATATTACAACGGAGCTGAATAGTTTCTCGACTATAGCGGTAATTACTGACCGCTGGCGACTACTCCGGACATTCCAGACTGTTAAATTGACCAAACGACCTATAGAAATACACAGTTATCATTTACTAACTAGGCTTAATGGTGGCAGTTATCCGCGTGATACAGCCGCGGCTCCAGACCGCGTACAGCTGGGCTAGCAGAGAGCCCGTTTCACCCGGGAAACGACGTCTCCGCGAGTACCCTACCAAACTCTGCTCTTCTTGCTAAGCCGATTATATATCGACTCGCGCCTTGTTATAAATCGTCTTGTGCCCTTATCACACTTTGCCAAACACCACACAACCTGTTACCAATTAGGATTTTAATTAATCGCTTAGCCTTTTGCCATTGAGTTTGTTTATGATTAAACTTTAGTGTCAGGTGTCATTTTGATCAAGTTAGGCTAGTGTCTGAAATAAACCGGCGTAGGTGTGCTCTTTTTTAGCCGGTCTTGGATTGTTAATCTGTTGCTTTCTATAGATGTCTTGTCACGTCTTTGTCAGTTATTTCGTCAATTGTTTCTTCAAACTGTTTGGCGTCACAATTTCCTAATGCCCATTGTCAAATGACATCGCCTTTGGTTAGTTTGGTATGTTTTAATGTTTAGTAGGCCTATACCACTGCATAAGATATCAATCATATCATACATTTATAAATTCAACATTCTTCAAATTGGTTGACGCAACTTCCAGTAATGATTACACGCTGAGCTTATTCAGTGCATTATATAGGAAAGGAGTCTATGGCGAATCTAATCGGATGAAAGATAACTTTTCGGGGATGGGGAGAATCGCTATAGTGTGGTGTATCAAGAAATAACCTAAATGTAGAGTTGACATCGACCTATCTATATACTATATAGTCTGTATAAGATACGTATTCACATCTATAACATCGCCCACAAATGGAGGATTATTTTCCCCGGAAAGCAAAACACTTCATTCTTTATGGCGGTCGTTGTGTGACGTTATCTTCTTGCTATATACATCTCCGTCATATAGGTGAATTAAAGGTAATCTCAGCGTAAGCACCACGTAACCAGCCAATTAGTTTACATTTAAACTGTTTTCACGTTTTCGAGGAATATTTACTTGTCACTTTGGATATTGACCCGATAAAATCCCCGATTTGTGGCGCCACAGCGTGTGACTGACTCATATTACCTGGTGATCGTCAGTCGAACCTGTGGATGGTACATCGAAATAGGGTTAGTAAGCAGATACGCTAAACCACTAAGCCACGGACGCGGGCCAATACATGTAATTGACTAAGATTGGGTTAATACAAGCCCATGTTAACTTATAGTGATATATCGAATCGTTTATGCAAAATCATTGTTTTATTTGAGTGTTAAAATACATCTTCTACTTAAATAAGTAGGCGATACTTACGTCGATTTTGATGTAGGTATTAGACAAATGAAAGACAGGGAAGGGCACATATATTACTGGTAAAAATTATAATATTCTAGGCGTTGTTTGATGCTAGGGAATATTTGATTTTCATATAGAGCAGACTTTAGTCGATTCGCTGTCCGATCTGTGTTAGTACAGCTGATTCTAATGTTTTAAATAAATAGATTGACATGTGTTCGAAATCGAGCCCAATCCGCGACGGCTTGGGGAGGCACGCGTTTAGAGGGACCGGCGCGCACTGGCCCGCATCTGGGCGAACCATCAAGATTTCCAAGGCGGCCGACGCTGTGCTATTACAAGCCGCGCTTAAGGGACATGCCGTGTTTACTCTACTCTTTGAACGAGATGATATGTGGCTTTTATCAAAATGGCCCATTTTATAAAGAATTTGTAAACAGGACATAGTTTTTCTTTCATATATAAATGTAAATGACCCCGTTCGCCAAAAGGCATTAGGCCAAAGTAGGTTGTGGAAGCGGCTAGCTATGCATGATCATATTGAAATAATTTGAAAATAATCAGAAAAGAAAACGTATTACAAATGACTCAGGTCCTTGCCTTCACTCATTACCGGCTGATGTACTCAGATGTTTAGATGTTTCACAATTATTTTTTTCAGCAAATTAACACCAATGGACAGTACATTTTGAAAAAAATATATATATATTTTAAAGAAAACTAACCATAAAAAGATGAATTTCGTTGTCCAATAAACTATATATGAACATGTTTAAATAGTATAACCCAGTTAAGTATACGTTATTCTTCACGTCTATAAACTTGGATTTAATTTGCCTTGATATATTAAGCATTGTTATATATTCCAATAAAATTGAGTTCAACTCGTCCGTTACCAATATATATTCATATATCAGTGAGAAGAGAAGGTACTGCGACATTTTGCCCAACACACATTGGATTTAACTAGTACATATTATGGAGAACTACAAGCAATACTAACTAGTCTCTAAGTCACTCAAGCCCCAGAGAGTTACTATGTCACTTGTCTCTATTCTTTCGGAGCTGGAGACGTAATACTTAAACCTACTCGTGTTGGCAATACGTTTACCCGCACAGACGAACCACTTTGCTTCGGGGCATAAGCCTAATATGAGAGTACTTAGAGCCCACAGTGTGGTACGGACCCAACAGCAGGCTTTAAATGTTTGGTCTGTAAGATTAGATGGTGACTGGTAACTTAACAAGCTACCCCGGTGAGACTTTAAGGCCAATGTCCAGATGGTCCGAACGGTCACCTGACGTGCCGCATCGCCGGAACAAAATATAGCCTTAAACCTGTCCTGCTGTTTGGCTGAAACACTGCATCCAATGAACCTTCCCATGAAGCCTTACTGCTTTCTTAGCCTCCGCACCGTTTACGTGCATTGGAAGAGATTTTTTGCCTTAATATAGCATATGGAATCTTCTGGGCTTAAAAAAAACAGTCATTAATTTACCGAAAAGGTCAAATTTGTTATAAATAAAAAACAAAGTTTTTTCTCCAAATTATAGGGAACTGATGTCAGCTATTGTTCTATTATACGGCTTCTATAAATCTTCATAAATACAAAAAATTTGGGAACAATATCTGGATGACGACGACAGTTCAGCATAATAAAACCATTTGTAAGTCATCGATTGTACTGTTTTCATCACGTCCGACGTCATACGGTCGTAGCCATTATAACAACCATTTTTGTTATTTGCTCAATTAATGAATATAATCTACGTAAGCAGCGTTATATATAGAATTCAGAATTTCGTATTTTTTCGAATTCAGACGATAATGAACTCTTGAAATTTTTTTTTTTTTTGGTTTCCTATATTCATACATCTTTGTTATTACAAGCTCTTTATCTGGAAGTATTACTATCCTCAGCATCCTGTGACATAAAAAAGACATCGTATACGTTTGCTGGTATCGTGTTTTATTTCACCATTCTAAACTTTTTAGTGAAGGTTGTTTCACTCATATGAAGACTTTGGTAGTTTTTTTTTAAAGACGAGTTCATCCCGTAAGTGTTGTCTTTGAGACACGGACAACTAAGCCAACTGACCAGAACAATGGAAATAGGCTTATTGATATACATGTATGTCTTTCTTACCCCTTAATGTTAAATGCATGTGAAACTGGGCAACAAATACTTGAGTGTAGCGAGGATCGATCGGCTGCTAGCGAGACTGCTCAAGCATTTGACTTTAGGGATAGTGTTTACAAACCATTTTGTTCACGGTTATTTCAAAATATAATGTTAATTCTGCAGTAAGGTTATTTACTATCTGGGGTTTTTTTTCTCTTAGAATTTGCTCCAATTTTGCTGAAACCCAAAACACGTGACTTTCCACACAAATACTGCAGTCACAGTGTTAGCCTTTATAGGTTGGCTTGCTTCAGTTGCTTATCTTTTCTTGAATAAAGCATGCCATTTTTATTTGAATGAAACAACTTGACCTTTAACGGCAAATAGTTCTGCATCGCGACATTTCTAGTTTATATACATTACAACATCAATTCTGTCTTACAAACCGAAAGATTTTTCTGTGTATAAAGAAAAAGATACCTGATTTTTTTGTTTTTTGCTTCTGATCGTAGAATGCTGTCGAGGTCCAGTTGGTTGTTAAATGTAACACGTCTAGCTGCTTCGATTCCACTAGCATAGAATACGACGTAAAATAACAAACGTTATTTATTTCGTGTTGCTCTGTATCGTGACATTTATATTATTTATTTGTGTAGATATCATAACATTCTCTATTAACTTGTTTTATCGCACACTTGTAACGCGGACACAAGTAAGACAAGATTGATTTACAACACAGTCTGTAAATGATAGCACTGATGTTAGATGTTTAAGATCGTCCCAAACTTGCCCTATTCCAGCTTATCCTAGGGGTCCCGCGAAGCCTTTCCCGCCCACCCCCGGGGTACGAACATACTTGGGGCCGTTGATTTATAGTCCAGCTGCTGACTTCGTAATTATTCATTTAACAGTAATTAACTTCTAAATCAACGTCTTTAGTTATTCTTTAATTTATGGCTTGGACACACCTGATGTAGCAAAGCAATTTGCCTTGTGGAAGCGTCCATACACCATACTCTATATTGCTCTTGATTTATCACTTGTCCAAGAACATTATTTTTGCAAAATGGAAAGTTTTTTATGGTCGTGTTTATAAATAGTGTGGTTTTGTACTCCCGTCATACTGTTGCGATTCCACTGAAACCAGGATCAGGTAACCAATCAGTCAGCAGGTAAAGTAATCAACAGATCGATTAACTAATCAATCAATCAATCAGTTTCGAGCTATTCAATTTGGCTGATAAACATGTCTTCTAAAGATTAAATTCGGACCGTATAAACCAAGCTGCGCAGTGGGATGTCCACGTGGATCGTTTAACAATGTTGTGCCAAAACTATATATGCTTTGCTTCTTGTTTGTGTCTGACAAGGGATAATACATAGCCCAGTATATAAAGCGCCAACCATACGTGAATATAATGGACGAACGCGATGACATAATGTTAGTGAAAAACAAAAGTATAGTTCACGAACGCTGTGCATAGCCATAGAGCATGTAAACGGCACTACAGCTCTTTGGACATTGACCTATCCAGTCACATTTCCCAATATGTAAGCCGAATTGATGACATAATACAAGCAATACAAACTTGTACCAACTATCAATCTATCCCCGGTCCTGGGGAAAGACCATTGCAACATAATATATATAGGCTGATTGATTCATTGATTGGTGTTTTACGTCGTACTTAAGGGTATTTCACTTATATGATAGCGGGTTATTCCAACAATAATTGACACTATAGCACAACCAAAATGTGAAGCATTTCCATAATGCTGGGAAGTTAATTTTCCTCTTGTGCTATAAAGTACAGCATTGCTACTCTTTAAACAAACTGCCCATAACCAGAGGTCTTAATATATATAGGTGCCTGGTGTAATCTACTCAAATTGTTTTGCCAAAACGGCTAAGGATCATGCAGTTCAATAAACAGTTTTCTTGAATTCGACACTGGTCGATCATATCTCAAATTGAACTATCAATTTTTAACCCAAGTACCTCAAATTTTCTGATTTTCAAATATTATTTTCATGAAAATGGCCCAGATGCCAAGCCTTCGTCATTGCAATCTGTTTGAATTCGAATACAATAATATTTGGTTATGATTTTAATCATACTCTTTATGAGCTATAGTTTGTGTCGATTTTTTGTCTTCTCGTAAGACAGGAATTATGTATTATACGAAACTGATCGGATGAACTCAAGGATTTATTCTAAATTCTTCATCTTAAGTTCTCAAGTTTTCACTGTAATTCCGTAAGATCATCTCTAAAGACTTGGGAAATCTTTGGATTCTTAACGTCACTTGCCACGTCAACTTGAATCATGTTACCAAAGCGCTCTCTTTCTTCGTTACACTGATTACGCGTTGCCGTCTAATGGAGTCCTGTCTCGTCAGAGCTTCATTGCAGACAGTTAACAGCTAAGTTCGGTGGAATCGGCTGCCAGACAAATATCTAACTCCTCCTTAAACCTATTAGCTCTTGGAATGAAAATCTGAGGTGGTCGTAAACTCTGTCTTAGCTCATTAAATCTGCTTTATTCACATCGAAGGTAGGTCTTTGGTTCATTGAGATATTCCTTTGATGTTTACGCAAACTTCATGTGATACTCGACGCACTGTATCTTTGTCATTCTGATGACTGATGACGCTCTTGTAAAACTATATCCTTGAACCGAGACATGCAGGCGGATATATAAAATATGACTTACTGTTGGCCATTTTCCCCTCACTTTTGCAATTTATGAAAATCTCAGTTTTACTAGTTATAAAATTAGCAGACTGTCACTTATGGTGGCCTCGTTCACCTCACTATTTAGTAGTTATGCGTTTCGTGATAAAGCAATCATCTTCATAATGTAGATGTTTTTAGTTTTTTATGCGAATAAAGTTCTCATTGAAGGCCAGCACCGCAGCAAGGCTGCTCTTTTCGCGTACACAAGTTAATCTAACCTTACAAAATACAAAAACGTATACGGCCTATCTCCGGAGGCAAAATAATATCACAATTTGTCTCTATACCGTTGTATCCCAGTGTTTTGTATCAAACAAACATAATTTTTAGAACACTCAAACTAAGATTGTATTTAACATACATTTACTGTATTTTAGTCCAAGTGAAAACAAACAAACTAGTTCATCTGAGGCCTTAAGATGGCCGCTGTGAGCTTCCCTGTAAATCGACTAAAATAACAAGCCACGATGTTATTAGAATTCCCCAGATAAATAAACAGTTGTTGGAAACCCAGGCGGGAAAGTTCACAGGTTCCCGACCGGAGCAGTATGGCGGGAGAAATCCGCCTTCATCGTCTGCTCCAAGGAATTGCGGACTTTGAAGGCTTGCTGTTGGGATATCTGAGTTAAAACTGGATGCAAAACCTTCCTTGTTACAGTTGTTAGGCAAAGTATTGTGGATTTAACCGTTCTCAACGTTAACTGAGTTATACAGAGGATTGCCCACCAACAAAATATTCTGATTGTTAAAGAATTGTTTTCACATGTTTCTAAAATTTCTCAAAGTTTAACATTTAAAAAAAAATAATTTGGAGTAAATGAAAACGGGTTATTCAAAAGCGGAACAAAAGATAAATATTGTTATGAGTCGGCTGTTGACAAAAACAACGACCAATCACTTAAACATTTTGGCAATCAAACTTTCAGGAAAAAATCTTTTCCCATTTTCAAGATATGATATATAAATCACCAGATACATATTTATGTTTCTGACTTTCCAAAGCATGATAAGGTGATGAAGTTCATCTTAACGAAGGACAAATATAATCAAATCTATTATCTTTCGTTTATTTTGAATGCTTCGTAAACTAACTTCTTGTTGCTGTATTCGCTTTGATTAAAATTAGACTGCTTGGTGGCATAATTGCAATTAAAGTGGATTCATAAGATACCGTTTGTAGTAACGACTCAGGGAGATTTCCGTAATTTGTAAATATAGATAGGAAAATATCGATTGTACGATGGATATATCGTACTGTGTAAAGTGTCGATGCTACGATATAACAATGAAGATGGTATGTTGATACGTGTCAATGGTACGATGATACTATGAGCATGTTAAAATGACATTGGTACATGTCGTTAGCACGATGGCACGATGTATATGATATGATAATATGCCATGGTACGATTTATATGGTAGGATAATATGTCATGGTACGGTACATATGATAAGATAATATTCGATAGTATGATAATGTGCCGATGGCACTATGACAACGGTGCGATTATACGTGTCGATTGTACATGATACGATGTAGGTGGTACCACGATGCTTGTCAAGGACATGATGGCACGATTAACGAGAACGGTTGACAAAATCTGCCTTCATCAATGTTGATCCTGTGACGGACGAAGCTATTAATTCCGTCTGAATTAGCCATATTATCAGACAAAATCTTTACATGACAGACATCTCTTTATCCGAATGAACTGAGCTTCTTTTAAGTTACAATTTTTAAAGTCAATTGGGAATTTACGATGTCACAAAGGATAAATTACTCAGCGTCAAAATGTCAGTGATTCAGAAAAAGAAACTCGACAGGAAATGCTTTTGTTGAATTACAACGAAACTTTACACAAAGGTCTATTCGTTTCGCCTGCAGCCATTGTCTGCCACTTATCCGGATTTTAATTATTTTTAGCGTGATATATTGTCAGAGCGATAATGTATGGTAGATCATTTCGACCATTGCGCTTTTTCGTTTACGACGTATTTATTTGTTTCTTTATTTCTTTGTTGACTCACTTATCCACTGCACGAACCCTCTTTCTGTGTGGCATTATTTGACGCAGGTCGATGGTATACATTTATGTATCCATTTAAGATAGAGCGATACCATAGTACGTTGTCACGATTAAGATGACTGCCTCCATCGCAATCCTTTGCTCTTGTTTTATTGATCCGATGATACTATTATAGAAATTCGTCACCATCCTCACTATCCTTAGAGTTCTCTCCTCCTGTCTTTGACTATACGTAGGCTTGTCTTATCTCTCGTTTCAAACCCATCCCGTCAGGCTTGTCTTGTCACTCGTTATAAAATCATCCCGTCAAGTTACAAATACTGAGATGGTAGGAATCAACCACCATATATTTACAAGTTATTTCAGATATTAAATAGATGCTTTATAGCACGTGGCTTTAATTATAAGATCAAAGACCCTGAACACGAAGATAATACTTGTGGACAGATCTACCTTTTGAAGTCGTTAATTGTTGAAAATTGTTTGTATTTCTTCTGGTCGTTTTGATTCTTGATCTCAACTAAAACTGACTTTAACGGTCTCTGTTTTGTCACGCTTGATATCAGTCCTTGAAGCAACTTCCCTAGGCAACGCGAGGTCCGACGTGAAACTCTATTCCACCAGAACTTCGTAGACACATAAGACTTGACATGGGAAGATGTCCTTGAAGTTGAACGTGTGGGTTTTCGGTAACGTAACGAAATATTAGGACGTTTCAGATACATGACGGTTTGATAAACATTGGCGTCGTTTGCATGCTAGAAATGACCAATAGCTGATCACACATGTCGCTCTGTTCATTTGATTGGTGTTTAACGTCGTACTGAATAAGATTTCACTCATGTTGGCCTATATCCAAATAAGGCTACATTGTTTGATAGACTATTACAGGTACAGAACTCTGCAAGTAGTAGGCCTAATGAATTTGCATTGCCGGAAATTGGTCGGAAACTGGAAGAACCTTGTACGTCTACCCCGCGATTCACGTCAGAAGAGGACTTCTTACTATTTTCACATGTGTTTGTTCTAATCCGCTATTAACCATTTAATCTGTTATTATAGATACAAACACTCCTTCGAAAGTTGGAGGATGCTTTACGTTGCCCTGCTGCTCTTAAGTCCAAGGGGCAATAAGAAGCCGATCTGTTTATGATGTATTTTGTATTTCTGGTAGTTCTTTTATTGTTTGTTGCCAGTGACTCCGATGGGTGGTTACGTTTGTCCGTTGAACTGGCACACCGTCATATAAGTGAAATAACCTTAAGTGCAGCGTAAAACACCAATAAAACATCGTAAAACTGGCCCCTGGTGCCTATAACAGGAGCTAAAAATCCGTTAGATAAGATGGTCTGTAGTTCGATATTCGACAGGGAGCAGTCATTGTTTTCGTTCATATATATTTTGTCATAAATTAAAACAAATACCAATAATGTCAGACAATACAAATTCGGTGTACGTGTGTGTATTGCAGTCAAAACCTGACCACGGGTTACGCTACAATAAAATGAATGTATATATAATGGTTAATCACCGTTAACTTAACAAGTATGATACAAGTAAATAATAATAGTAAAAAGGAAATAAATTAGGTTCATCTTTTTTTCTGAACTAACAAACGCTAAATGGTATTATCGTTTCTGAAGATTATAGGAAAACTACCATACGCTCCATGTCCTGGGATTTAAGGTTATATACAAGGTTGACAACTTTATTATAAAAAAATGAAAAAAGGAAATGATGTTATCTGCGATCCAGAACATGGCAGTTCGTAATTTGTCACTTTTTCTTTACTCTTTCTTTTTTTCTTTTGAAAGTTTTTAGAAGGAGGAAAACAAGTGAGAACTAAAACAAGTTATGAAAAAGATAGTACTTGTTCGTCCATTCGTGCTTTGCCAAATTAAGCAAGTTACGCATCCCAAAGCTCACTTAATAGAGGTAATACAGATGGCATTGTCTGGATGGCAGAAAGGACATTTCTTTTTTTTTTTGCATACGGAAAATGTATTAACATGAAAAACATGTATTGCAGCTTGCAAGAACCGTATAAGTTACATTGTAACAGTCTTTTATACCACATGGTAAAGGAATAATACATACAAATAACTTATATAAAATTTCACGAAACTATATCACGCCACCTTAAGGCCCGTTCACACGATACAGCTAGTTGTATACGTCTTGTCGCATGCCACAAATTGTATAAATCTGAGTTGTATGAAACTCGCTGTTCACACCACACTGAGTTTCATACAA
>JAVFBX010249913.1:0-33150 GCA_034783855.1 Mopalia kennerleyi | reverse complement strand
CTCCTGGGCCTGTCTGACGTCTGACCTGTCTGACGTAACCGCTGCATCAACCTGGTGATAGTGATGCGTGCGCAGCCTAACCTTCTGGCGACGTCGACGTGTGTCGCTCCTTGTTGGACCATTCCAACTGCTCTCTCTCTCTCTCGATGGCTGTCAAACGCTTTATACAGTTTTTATGCACGTGCAGAACATGCTAGAGAGGGACGCCACTTTCACGAAATTTACGTTTTTTCCCCGGAAGTGATGACGTGTTCCCGGTATTTTTTTATCGGCTATGCTGTGTTTGGGATATGCAATACGAATTGGCATGTTTTCATACTAGACAATTCACTTAGGAAAAAACAATTTTGAAAATAAGTTGGTATTGTTTCTTTTGCCTGGTAGTTTATATGGGGTCAACCTCTCCAGTTCCCCACACTCGTGCAAACATGCATGCCTCTATATTACTTTCACAAAAATTCCTAAAAAACAATATAATTTAAAATTGTTTACAATTTGTCGACATTTATCTGCAACAATAGACATATAACCACATTGTAGACCTATAATTGATCGATGGCAAAACATCTTTGTTAAACAAGTCCCCCTAATGATGTCTGATATTCGCACACCGTCATGGCTGCCATTGCTCGTTTTACTTTCTTTCTACTTTTCTGTTTTTTTAAATGAAGGAAGAAATTTATGGATGAGAATTTATCAGCTCTGGGGTAGTGGGTTTTTTTGCATTTTCTTGTCGTTTGTTTTTTTGTCGTGTTGGGTGCATGCGAGTATGTGTGTTGAAGGGGACAGCATTGAATATAGGAGGCCATCAATTAGACCACATAGCCAGATGGTCAGGGCAAGCCAAAAGAAATTTAGCGTTTCTGTTGATGCTCGGACTGTGACAAAAGGTTAGTTTAAGTATTTATGTCTGTTCCGCTCAATTCTTGTATCAGAAGGCTGGTTGCTGAGAATTCTCTACGAAGTCACCGCGGGTCAAATTACTGACGTGAACCAGCATACTTCAACAGCGGCTTTCTTTCATGACAAGAACCAGACCTCGGCGGATTGGTTTTCACGAATACCAGCCACTAAAAGATGTGTATCTAATATTGTAGCATTTCATGTGCCTCTTATGTATCGTATAAGGTTTCACAGAAAAACAGATTTGAACGATTTTATTTAAAGGTTCTATTGTAGGGGATGACATAGAAATGCTATACTTTAACTATACTTCCAACTCGATAAATGGCTTTCGTAGCGTCCTGTAAAGAGGGCGGATCGGATTACGTATTGCTGAATTCCGTAAAAAAAATGGCCCTCATTGCATAACTTTATAATATTCATGCCTGCATGTGTTGTGAAGTCGATAAGTAAAGAACAAACTCACAGATTAACTTCTAACTTTGAAAAAAGCTTCCTGCCTCTAAAACAACTGATCGGATTGAATTTCACCAAGATCCGTAAAACAAAAATTATTTTACAATATTCATGTTTCTATATATGTTGTATACATGATAACTCTGTAACAAATTCAGGGACTAACTTTCATATAGCCTCCTCCTATTAAGACATATGCAGATGAGATTGCATTTCACTAAATTCCGTAAAACAAAATGGCCGCCATTGCACAATTTGGCAATATTTACGTATGTGGGTGTTGTAAACTCAACACTTGAGAACTCCAAACTGTAAATACCATTGATGTGGCTGTATTTCCCTTACTTGCACAAAGCACATTGGTTGACATTGCATTTTCTACCAATATGGTGAGAAACACCATCACGTTTACTCTGTGAAGAGAAACACTGTTCTTCGGTTTAAATAGGAAAAGGTGATTTGATTATGAGCATATGTTTTCAAAATAAACAGTTAGCAGTATTTTCGTTACTGTTAGCAGTTACCTGCTATAGCTACTCAGCTTGTTTGTTGTATTTTTTGAAATGGTGATGATTCAATGTTTTCAGAAGTTGTTACGTCTACAAGCTAGTCCATTTATAGAATTTCATAATATGATCAATATGTTTCCGGGACAATGCATGCCGACAGTTGTATTGTGATGACAGTTGTGTACATAAAACAACCGAATTAAATCATTTGTTCTATTACCTAAATGGATTAGAAGATTTGAAAAAGTGTTTGTGTTGCATGTTGAGGATATTTGCGATACATCTAATAACACGAAATGAATCCCACGTATTTAAGAACAACGTATATTGTTAATAACACGGACTGTAGCAAATCTGAGCTGGGTAAAATTGTGGAACTGTAGTAGATTAGAGTGGTAGTAGACCTACATATGAATTAAAACGAAAAATTCTGTGAGACAATGAAAGCAACGGTTCTCGTATGGACCGACATTCTACGAGGAGTTGTAATGTTACAAAAGTTCTTCACTCTCTGTGGTTAGGATGGTCTGTTTTCCCGGGACAGCTGTTCCTACTTTCTACTGTGTTCTGTTACGTCCATGGCTGTCGGCCAAAATCTTAGCTACAAGCACGAGAACATGTCCCAGTTTACCTAAAGCTTTATACACTGGTCCATTCTTAAACGGACCCATTCGAGTACCTGTTGTCTTTTATTTGCCAACACTCTTCTGCTTTGTTTGCTTTCTTCAAATTTATCATAAGTCGTTCACAATACTTTTAATCAACTCAAATTTGTTATACTTGATCTCATAGACAAAAAGCTCGACAATCAATATTTTCCTTATTTTGTTATTACACTTTCTGAGTTTGACTAATTGATAATTCAGACAATTGAGGCTCGTTCAGGAGTCGAACCCAAGGCACTCTAGAGTAAAGAACCAGATCACCGGCAGTACATGTTTGTAAACCTCAAATTGCTACCACTATACAGCACTGAAATGATAAACCAAATATACGGAAAGTCCAATATATTTGTCAATTTAAGGGGATACACACACATCTTTTTCTACACTTTATAAATATATGTCTGGAGAGGAAATTTAACGATTCACATATCATATCGTATCTTAACAGGACTGTATTCTGACCACATGTCGCATTGTGTCTAGTATATCCGGTATTGCGCCATTCACTGAGAAGTGTTTATATACTCTTATAAGATTGCTTACAGAATCCACAGCCGGAGTGTCCCAAATTAGAACACGCCGGTAGGCTTCGGCGGTACTGTGTTGTGTGGTGGGGTAAAACGAAAATCAAACTAATACAGAAGATGCGTTTTTTGTTCTTCTTCTTATATAACTACATTCTGTCAATAGCAATACCATCACAGTGACATCGTATCAGAAATTAAACACATTTTATATGTATTTCGAGATTTAACAATATGTTAGCATTCACACAGTTAAGGACAGTAAGAGGTTTGCTTGCTCAGCGGCCAAAATAATGAAACTTATATTTAGCTTTTCATAAAACATGATTTATAAATCTTGTCATAAAACAGGAATTTGTATCATGTAAAACAGCAAATAAAATGCTATCATTACAAAATCTATATCTCTCATTTGTGTAAGGCAGCAAATTGTGTGCGGTTTTGATAGCGTCGTGAAACTAGATTTTTGCTATATACAATTCAATTCACATAGCATTGCAAAAAAATTAAATCCTTCAAGTGGGAAAGACAAGGATTTACATTGTTCTCAAAGCTGTCTTTCGTTTAATGTACAGTATTTACAACTAAGAATCAAACAGTCGAATAAGACAAAAATATAAACATATTCCCTGCAAATGTTCACTGCACCATTTTAGTTCACCAACGTGTCAAAAATATGTCTAATGGGTGTCAAACCTTGGCTTGATCGTGGGCCGGTACAGATTTATATCGTATTACGTCACGTTTTACTTATTCAGAAATATATCCAAAGCATATGATTTACATTGACAATACGAATATATGTGTTGTTTTATTGAGGCGTTGTGTTCTAACCGTAGTAAAGTTGAATTACAAATCTTAAGCTATAAAATAGTATACACCACTTTGAGAGCTTCATATGTGTAAGTTGTCTACTGCCAGGTTATGGAATTCCTGTTCAGGGTAAATGGTTTGCGCTTAGTTACGTATACGTATTGCGCAAGATTCTATCCTGTGAATATGGGATGTTTACACGTGGAAGTAAACAATTGTGCCCACAACCCTGGGCCTAGCTGTAACTGATAACTTGTAACGACATCCAGCTCACGGCTCCATCCTCAGTTACATTTATCTAGATCCGCATAAACATCCAACCAATTTCCATATACATTGTATCAGATATGCTACATTACATTTGATTGTACAGTTTCTTCTCGAGGGATATATCAATACATCAAAACCGAAGCCATCTTAATTACGTCCACGCTTGGTCATAAACCTGGACTATGCTTTGTAGTGATATAAGGTAAATTACCGCATACTGTATAAATACACTTGGACTATGTTATGATGCCGTACAGCAGCAAATCGTTGTACTTCCATTTAAAGTTATAAAAAAATGAATTATTCTAAATTTATTCTAAACTTTGTTCCATTTTATGCTGACCAACAATACATATTTATTGCACATTTTACACTGGATTTCCATAACTGTGCCGGAGAATCCAAATCCCCTCCACGTGACTTCCCGAGAAGCACGTTATGGAGAGCGTCAATCCCAAAGTTGTAGTCGGCGTTGAAACTAAAATGGTTGCAGATTACAAAATTTTGAAATAGAACAGTTCTTGGAGCATGCGCTCGACCAGAAAGCCAAATGAAGTATTTATATTGTATAGCATTAAAGGTGCATACGACAAACTCGTTGACAGAGTTTATAATTCTCATAATTTGTACATTGTCAGCAATGATGAACGAAACAAAATAGCAGACAGGTAGGCACGAAGCTTGTGTATAACATAGTGCAAAGGCATTCTAAATTGACATGTATGCCACATTAGAATGAGACCAACACGCCTAATGTTTTGCAGAATTACCGAAATAACTCGGAAAAACCGAAAGTAAAGGCTTTAAATGGTCAACCTATTCTGTATAATTAAAACAATATTTTGAAAGGTTTGCAAATGAATTTAGTGTATGAAAATGTGACGACAAGGCGGCTGGGGGATTTCTATGTAGGCCTACGTTGTTACAAATGGCGTTACATCCGGTACACGATGACCTTGTTAGTGTCACTAAATGTTGCTGTTCATCTGTCTGGGTTCATTAAAACTCTACCTTTGTCCAAGATGTTGACCATGTGATATGAGCTAGCACGCGGCATGTCTCTTCCATCCACGTGAAGAACACCCACTCTTCTGTCCGATTGATTGATTTACTTCCAATGTAAAATACATGGCATAACACACATCAACCTATATTTTAGCCCTGAAATAGGACGGCATACAAATACTCATCTTGTATATGTTCATCTTCTTCATGGGCAGACGTTAATTGAAAACAAAACGTTAATGCCTCTTTATTTCGTATCCAAATCACCGGAGACTTCTTCTTTACGCATCCATTTTATATAATTATTTTAATTATATCCACTCAATATGCAGAACATTAGTGGAAGTCCCCTGAATGTGTAACCACCACTATTTGCCACTTACCACCACTATTTGCCACTAACCACCACGGCAATGGTATTTTCTGCCCTAGTTTTTTGTACAATAGCACAACCATCCGAATACTCCTTGTCTTATGTTTGTTGGCCTGGCGTCTTGCCTGTGTTTTACTCCTTTGTTTGATGCCAAAGGAGTTAAGGGTGGGTTTTCTTAATCCAGTTGGGCTGGCATGCCGTCATATAAGTGAAATAACAGTAAGTACGGCGTTAAACCCCAATCAAATAAACGTGTCTCTTTTCCACATGTATACACGAGATGATAAGAGCCGTGGATACCGATTTTGGACAGCAAAATCATCACGATGTACCGAAGCAATTTAATACAATTTAAAGTCGGTAAAAATGTGGTCCGGCGGTAATGTAATTGTAAATTATAATGTCGCCTATACGATTTTGGGCGTAGTTCTGAGTGGCCAATAGTTTGCTCACGATACAACAAACAACGCTCTTTGTGACGTCTCGATCAACTCGTCTGCGGCCGTAGTACTATCAGAATTGCATCATGTCAGTAGCGTTACGGGATTGACATGGGTATTGTGGCTACAAAGATTGAGTGAAATGACCTACACTTCGCCGCGAAATAATGAAACAAAGCCATGACACATGACAACGTAAGGACTGTATTAAAAACACGAGTTTCTTTTTCAATTACGGTTTAGCAAGGTTTTTTTTTTCTTGTTTCTTTTTCTTATATTTATAATACAGTACGATTAGAAACAAATCTTATTGCTCATCTGAACAATGGAAAAAAGCTGTACCTTAGCACACATCGTCGCTGTGGTATGGAAGATATTACACAGTGAATTTTGAATACCAGAGTGAGTGGTTAAGGTAGTTAAAGAGATAACTCACGAGACGCGAAGTTATCCTTCCAACCATTCACGAGAGCAATATTATGGTATTCAAACTGCACTGTGTAATATTCTTTTCATTATTTATATCAACAATAACTTCCCCAATCGAGCTGTTTTACTAAAATTTCTAGGACAACTTCAACTCAAGCAAGATCGTATCGGAATGACGCTATTCTAAGGGTGACGTGGAATAGAATGCGGTTATTCATCGTTTAATTAAGCCAGGTAACTCAGCCAACATGTTTTTGTTTCAGTTTCTCTGATTTTTGGCAAAGAATGTCCCCCCGACGCGCCCCAAAGAGCCCTTCAGTGTGTTGCCAGTTTTAGTGGTACATCAAAGCCTAGCAGTCAAAGTCTTTTGAGCGACTGGGACTTGGAGAAGATAGGAAAGGCCTGCAAGTAAGTAACCACAAGAGTGTCGATGCTGTTTTACATGGGAAAATGCCAGCAGTCAGGAGAATTTTGCCGTTGCTAATTTATAATTGTTCTAGACCTGAAGTACACACGCCATTGCTTAACATCACGATTAGTCAAAAACTAAAATATATAATACACATTCGAGGTTTATGTGGGTGAATGAATGTTTATATTACAGAAAAAGGCCAATTATTTCATTACTTTGTTTAACTAGTTATCCAAAAATGTATGTATGATCTCGGCGTGCAGCACACATAAGACGTTTGGAGTCAACCTATCGACGTGATAGGCACTATGACGGAGGTAATTTAGCAGAAAATATTTGGTTTGTTTGATTGGGGTTCGATGCCGTACTTTATGTAATTTCATTATTTAGCGAAATGCAATTCAATGGTTGAAAGAAATCCTATTCGGCGACCCTTACAACGAAAGAAGGCGAGATAGGACATCTGATAACGCCTATTCGGCGACCCTTACAACGAACGAAGGCGAGATAGGACATCTGATAACGCCTATTCGGCGACCCTTACAATCAACGAAGGCGAGATAGGACATCTGATAACGCCTCACGTTATTAAGAGTCGCACAAAATTCGGATTTAATCCCTCTGATCCCTGGCCTTGTCTTTTCGTTGTAAATAGAATATGAATATTGAATCGTGTAGGCCACATTTAACAAAATGGAAATACAAGGCAAGGCATCACATGGCACCCTATACTTTATTGTGGGCAACACATAATCAATAATTGCTCAATCTGATTAAAATCCAATCTTACTTATTGTGACTGCACTGCATTTTCACTATGTGGATCTACGAATAGAATACGAATAATAATCGCCATTGAACGTTGTTAGATACTTCTGGTTTCACGAAAGGTCAGCGCATCAACTGTCCAATGGGAATCAAGATTAAATTGCGACAAACTTGCCAAAGATGTATTGCCTGGATATGCCAGAGGATAATTATAATGCATAGCTCAGCGATTGATCAACCATTTGGTGCCATTCAGTGCTTTACCATTGTGTCACATCTACATTAAGCGACAATAAAATATCAGGAAAATAGATAAGATCAGAACTCGCATAGATTGCTAATTGGTGTTAAAGCACCATCTCAAATGTAGAATGAAAGGAAATGTAAATAAAATACTCCACGTTCCACTCTAGCCTACTAGAGTATGCTGTTTAGCCTAAAGCACAAGTTAACGTCGATTATAACGAAGGATGATGTCGAATACTCCTAAGATAATAGCTATAAAGGAAGTATAGACTGCATTGAAATGACCACAGTCAATTGTACGCGCTTTGTGGTTCTGGGGAAAATGGCATATTTCAGAAACAATGAAAGCAATTTTGAGAAGTTCTTAAAACAGTTATTTTTAGACTTACTCAATTACTTGGTTGGGTTATCAAATGAGTGTCGCAACCCATCACAATCGTGAGTGTTCATAACTCAGCAAAAACTGTTTGAAAACATGTTTTCTAGAGTTGGAAACAATATGGATTCTCTGAATTGCTTAAATGTTTTTGTCTTCGGCCCAAACTATAAAGTCTTCCTCTTCAAACTGGGAAAACTTGACAATGTACTGCAGTTAGGAGACATTACATCCTAACTGTAAGCCATTGGTTGATTCGTACCATTGGTGGTTTGTACAATAATTCGTTCGTTTGTGTGACTGTCCGTTCGTTCACATATTTTATCATACAAGTACTAGACAATCTAAGTTAATGGCGTAACAATATTGTCAATGGCGTTTAGACCCTTTGGCTAAGGGCAGTCGGTGTGAAGAGTAGCGCTGCTGTCTGTACTGATCCCTGAAAAAAGATAAGCTTTTCAACATTATAAAAATACTTCACATCTTGGTTGTGCTAGTATCAATTATTGTTTGAATACACCACCACCATATAAATTAGATACCTGCAATAGCTTTTAAGTGCCAAATGTAAATGATTAATCAATGCAGAGGGTATCTTGCGCACTGAATAATAAAAACTTTCACTATTGTCATGGTGAAAATAAAGTTTTATATCGTAAAATGACTACATAATAATACGTACTTATTCGAATGTTCCTTTTTTTGTTCTGAATTTTCATCAGTCCGCATTTCATCTATATGCATTCGGTTTTGTTTGATTCCTTTGCGTCACCCAATGTTACTGTTAAGTTTTTCGATTCGTTCATTGAGTGGCATGTCAGTCAGAACTATTTCGCCGAAGATATTTTATTCGTATTTGCAAAGATAGATACAAGTAAGTTATAATGTGGTGTTCTCTTCATTTGTCATGGGTTCTTCTTTGCTTGATATTATTTGAAATATGATATTAACGCTTTCTTGGTTTCCAGATTACATAAAAGGTTAACTGTTTTTTTTTTGTCCTTGTAAATAAGTAGTCTATTCTCTCTCTGTCGGTTAGTCATTACAACTCAAGATTAAGATCTCTGCAGGAACGTGTTTATCAACATCATGTGATAGTTCATCGGTTTTAATAATTCGATTAACCAGTGGCAGTGTTATTAATCTCTTGAGATGTCAGTTTACTTGATTAGGGGAAAACAGAATTCAAGCAACTTCAAGGTTATAGGGCTATGGTCTGGTTTAGATTTAGGTTTTAGTTCAGCGTTATGTTTATTATGAACATTATCCCAGAAAGAGCACTTCGTTTGTTCTCATGACATTTGGTATGGTTCTTGGTTTCGAGTCCTTTGTGACAAGAGTAATGCTTACCTATGTTTTTATATATTTTTTTATATTTTCAGAAATGAGATTTTCAGTCGAGGTATCAAGTGTGCGGAAGATATTATTAAAAGCTGTGAAGATGAAACAGAACAGTCAGCCTACCTCAATAAATATTTGAACGTCCCATTACTAAGAGAAGGTGTGAGTCGACTGTGTACACATACAATCAAAGGTAATGAGCTGTTCACTAACATTCCAATAGAAGACAGGGTATGTCTCCTTTTGTCCACCACTACTTTAGTAGGGGGTGGGGTAGAAATGTTACTCCTTCCCTCCGTCCCTCACAAATGTTTGTGAACACGCTAGCTTGAAAACAAATTATCCGATTAACTTCGAACTTGTTCTCTTGTTCAATTTCCGTTAAACAGAATGGCCATTATTAAATATTTTTAGAATATTCAAGCCTGTATATGTTGTGAACACAATAAGTAGAGAATAAATTCAGCGATTAACTTCAAACTTTGAATGCAGCTTCCTACCCTTAAAAAAATAGATAGTTCCGTAAAGCAAGATGGCCGCCATTGCCTTTTTTTTTACAGCATTCATGTCTGAAAATGATGTGAACACGATATCTGTAAAACAGATTTACTTCAAAATTTAGCTTACTACTATTAAGACAAAGGATGGAATTGCATTTCATCAAAGTCACCAAAATAAAAATCGTTACCATTGCACAATTTTACCATATTCACGCATGATACATGATAACTTGACATCAAATTCACCTATTAACTTGAACTTGAAACCTGGATGTTAGCTTCATCCTACTAAATCATAGGATGAGCTTGCATTTCATCAAATTGCGTAAAACAAAATGGCAGTCATGTATTGCCTCATCCTGTTAAGACAACAGACTGGATTACATTTCACCAAATTCCCTAAAAGAAATTACGCAAAACGCTAGGACTGCGATTGCACAATTTTGCAATATTGATGCATATGTGCTGTAAACATGATAATTGAAGAACAGATTCACCGATTATGTTGAAACTTTTACTGTGCTCCCACTCCTTAAGATTACGGATTGGTATGGATATCACCAACTTCAATAAAACTTAATGGCCACCATTACATTATTTGGCAATGTTTACGTCTGTATGTGTTGTGATCGCAAGGCTTTAGAACAGATTCAAAGACTTATTTCAGATGGGATTGCATTTCGCCTAATTCCATAAACCAAAGCGGCTATCACTTAAATTCTGATATTACCTTCAAAATTGTTTTTTTTTTGTAATACCATAGATGTGGTTGTATTTCACTAAGTTTTACAATAGCGAGTACTCATAAGTAATTGTTGTTTTGGGAGTTGTGTAATGATTGAGATTGTAGTGGTGGGAGCTAATACCGAAAAGTCAATCAGAGTAAATTTCCAAGACAATTGATGATTCCAAAGTTCTCTTATAGCATCTATTTCAAACCTCAAGAAGTATTCATCGTAATTTTTTTGTCACCTTTTTGGACGGTTGAGGGGGATTTCCCAGAAACGTTACATTCCGTTTATCCATAAAGCTGTTGCTCTTATTGATACATCTAAGTCTTAACGACGCTGACAAAACAAGTATAAAACGCTTAAAGGAATTTTATCCTTGTTTAATTTGTCCTTTGAGCCGTCACACCGTAATATGGATGAAATATCCAAAGGGCGACTTTACACCCAATACAAGAAAACTCGATTATTTAGATGTGTTAACCACATTGCATTGATAATTGCCTTTGTATAATTATTCAAGTTAAATTGGACAACAAAAATTGTAATTATAACTAAACCTTTTTTATTTCTTTTGATAGATTTAAAGCACGATTCTAAATGTATCAGAGACCAGAAGCCGACTGTTAAACAGTGCGCTGACGCACAACTATCAGAGTTCCGGAATAAAGTCAAACAACTCGACGGAGACCTTGATCGTATTTTAGAGGTGGCTTGCGAGTGAGTATGACATTGACATATAAAGACCGAGTGGGACGAGAAGTCGATTTTGCTTAAAATAACTTTTAACTTACGAGTGATCAGTGTTTCGAATAAGAACACCAAGGTATACATCCAGTGGTCAAAATGAAGCCTTTAACCGTAATTACAAATGTTTGCATGACTGAGCAATGTTTAAGTTGCGAACCCATAAATCTAAGAACATTTTAGGTGGTTCTATAAATTAACTTATTCTGATATGTTCACAAAGGTCTAGACCACCTGTTTATATCTGTGTTTTAGAGATCATTGCTGAATTTTAATACGACCTTTCTATCCAGTTTTCACATAACTGATTTATCTTTAAGTACGACGTTTACCATGAATCAAACAAACAAAAGAATGATTGGATTCCATTTTTGGTCAAAATGTAAATATTTGTATTTACCCAGAATGATATAAATGTTCTGATAGCCAAGCTTCATACGATATGCCTACATAGTTAGTGGAGTTCTGTTTGGCGGGTTGTTTTTTTTTATAACCAGCAAAGAGGATGTGGGCATTGATTCACTTTGTGCTTGTGACACCAGAATGATTGTCAAAACACTACAGGATGAGTTTTTTAATACCAATAATATTTAGTATTCAGCCTTTGTATCGTAGCCAATTAGACTCTACAAAGTGTCTACCGATGGAATATTTACGTCAGTTCATTACAAGTCTCTGGGTTTTAATTTCCGGCGATTTTTTTTTCTGTTTATGTCCGCAAACAAAGCTATTTTTTTACTGGCATAATTGAAATTTTCGAGAATTTATCTCAATAAATTTTTTGCATATTTTATATATCTGGACAGGCTGGGTTTTTTTTCTCACACATTTTTTTATTTTGTCAGTGGTCGCTGTTAGAATAAAATTCTGATTGTCCTGGGATCTTATTAGTTCATCAACAACTAAAAATATTCAAAGCGATCTAAAGATTCCAACAATATTCTCAGGCAGAAAAAGGGTCCAGACAACAATACTTGGCATATATGTCTACGTAATAAAGATATATTCGTGGTCTTAAAATAATAATTTAAAAAATCGTATTTCTAAACAACGTTTTATATTTTGCAACAATTCGATACATTTATGCATGTATCTTCACGAGATGCAAAGTGTCTTCTAACTGCAAATAACAGGGTATGTCCGTACAGGTGAAAAACTCATTGATACACAAACTAGCGGCTGGATATTAATAACATCACCCCTGGCCATGTTTTTATTGGATTTATAAGAGTTAATTCTCAGTGCCAATTTCCAAATGTCGATGTGATCAAAAATTCATAACTCAGATAAAAGATAACGAATCTTCTAATCAATTTAGGATTGTGAACAAGCTAGACATTCCACTCACAAACGTCAATACGTATTGTAGCAGTCGACGCATAACAGAGCTATGGAACCAATTCCATAACACCTTTACTGGGGCATTTCTCTTCACCTGTGTGTATTTGTTCTTAACCTGTTTAGGATAGTCCATAATTACATCTCTTTTCCTCTAAATTTATGGATTATTCCACTGGTACCGCATTTGATGAATATTCTCAATCGTTTTCCTAAACATCATGTGAATTATGTTTTTTAGTGTTGCGAAACAAACCTTTTAAAAATAACATAGCCATTTCAGACAGGCATGATTATCCGTTCTTCTTTGAACATGCAAAAAGATTTAATAACGGTTGCTGTTATCAAATATTGGGAAGTCGCACATGTTCATTGAACCCAAGGTCAGATATGAGTCACCAGGAACATGGTATACCCGTGGAGTCACCAGGAATAGAGTATTCCGGCAGTCATCAGGAATATGGTATATCCGCATAGTAAACAGAAATATGGAATACCCGCAGAGTCACCAGAAATGTGTTATACCTGCAGAACTGCATTGAGCAATCATTGCAGAGTACTGCGGGTATACCATATTTGTGTTGATTCATATCCCCTAATTGTCAAAATCAGTACAATTACAACTAATCGTATTGATTTTGACAATTAGAGGGCATGACTAACAGCTAAATAGAAGTTGTTACAGCTGGTAGTTTGACATATTTTGTTGTGGATGCAGGAAGCAGTTTTGAAAATATTTTATTGCAGCGTCGCTTTTTTCTGTTTTGCTTTTTTGTAGATTCATGCATAAGGTATTTGAATGTCAGTCATCAACAGTGAGAATGAATTGCGGACAGAAAGCAGCCGAAGAACTAACCAAAATTTCGTCCTATTTCGTTCCGCCTTACTGTGCTAAGAGGGGCATTGGACCAGAACACAGTGGTAGCGAAAGGCCATATTTCCAGTTTGTAACTGCCATCGTACCTGGACTTGTATTATTGTTAGCCTCTTACCTGTGTTTATGATTTATATTAATTTAAAATGAATTTCATAACAGTGAATCCCTATACAGAGTAAGAATAATAATAACGTAAGGTGCCACCTTATGTTATTATTATTCTTATTATAACAGACTAACACGGCTACCCCTTGATCTACATATACAGGGTAAGGAATTAATATAGACATAATTCAGTGGTGGCTGGTGGGAGCTGTGCCCCGGTGCTGTACGCTTTAAGGAGAACCAGGAAGCCTATTTGTTAGAGTGTCTTGCGCTTTTTTCTTGCGCAATGCCAATAATCCTGTTTTAAATATGGCGTAAAACTCGCAAACAAACTAACGAACAGGTGTGAAAACTAAAGGCACGTAGAGAATAGCATACTTTATGGTGAATATTGCCATTATTCTTTAACTGAAATTCAGAATGTTTAGTCGTAATACTCCAGCACCTCCATTATATACAGATGACAAATTGAACTGTCCTGATCGTGTGTGGATCGAGTTTGACATACGTCATCTTGTAAATGTAAGTATTTAATGTACCGCTCGATACGAGGGACACTTAAGCTTTATCAATATCACTCTGTGCTGCGGTCAAATCAAAACGTGTATTTGAAAAGTACACTACCAATTAAAGAGGTCCTGCGGACAGGCTATGACCACGTTATTGTCACTTCCGGCGGTCCGGACAATCCCTTTAAAAGATGTAGGTGTCTTCATCTATCTATATTACGTAGTGGAAATAAAATTTAGTTTCACCCAAAATCGGCTTCTTAGGAAATACATTATGTACATATGTCACTCCTCTAAATGTGTGCAGCTAAGTTTGAAGACACAACATCTACAACGGGTTTCGCATTACCTGTTTAAAAAGTACAAATCTGAAGTGCTTTCTGATAAACCGTATAACTTTTCCATCGGATTGTGCATACACATGTCCCATGCTGTGTCTTGTTCTCATTCAAACTCTGATTTTTCTCAATGGAAATTGTTTCGACTGTTGCTGTATATATTCATACTATATGATTTCACTGACATTTGTAACATATTTATTACTTGCCACAACTTGCAGACGAAGGGGTTGATTTCCATAAAATGTTTTGCTAGGGGTGGGTGGTTGGGATGGAGTTTCCTGCGATCCTGATTATCCGAGCTTAGGGGAACACCCAGCCGAGGTGTTTACGATGCATTTGTATTGTCCCACCTTCCGTCTAGTCCCTTTTTTCTTTGCCATTGGTGCCGACAGGGATTTATTTTGCCCATAGTTCTGCAATGCTGGCATGAGAGTGGCAAAGCGATGTAACACTCAGCATCAGATTGACTGGGATCGCGGGATATCAGCATTATTCATTGTACATTATTATTAACTGCTCCATCATATGTAGGCTTTAATATGTGTCATATTGATTGTAAATATTATGTTCCCGCTGGACGGGTCTGTCCACCATCTTTCTCGGAATCAGTGAAAAAAACGTCCCCAGGCAATGTTTGCGCTGGCGTAAATTGTCATTTTATAAGTTATTATTGACGTCATGCAGGTGACGTGTTTCTGAAGGGAGTTTTTTTTTGGGGGGGGGGGGTGTTAAAATTTTTCCTATTTTTGAAACAGTTGGTTGTGTTAGATTTGCGTTAGTGTGTCTAAATTACGCACCCGATACCACATCAGTGTTGATTCGTTGTAAACTTGAAGCGTTCAGTCATTATACAGGGTAGCCTATTTCAGTTATATGGTGTTGAGAATGTAATCGCAAATTATGACTTTATAAATGTAAGTATTATACAAAAAAAATGTACATGCGTATACTGGGACTTGTCGTATTTTTTTCTTTATTTATCACTGTGCGAATATTATTTGTCATAAGAGCAAAATACCGAAGACTTGGCTGTTGGTTAAATGTGGCTAGGTATTGATGAGCATCGACGCCATATATAAGTGAAACACCATTGAAGGTGGCGTTAAACGGGAATCAATCGAAAATGACAACGTGACTGAAACACAAAAAGAGTTCTTAATAAAGAGCAACCAAAATTATCTCCGGATCTATCCAAACAAGGTAAAAACATAGTGGCTTGAGAAGTATCTATTTCCGTCAGATATGAGCCAAAAGTACAGTCTTTGTAAAAAAATTTTTTTAGTGATTTATGAAATATTGTGCAGGGATATTATAGCATGACATAAAATATTGAGCATTTTTTTAAATACCTGATTTGGTGTTCTCGTTTAGTTAAATGAGGAAAAGATTGCATTGTTTTGTATTTTTTATTCACCAGAACATTAAGAAAATATACATCAATCAGCTTATCTAGATTAGAAGGCGTGAGTAAAGTCTTTACGACTTGTTCTATCCCTTATTAATATTACAATTGTTACTAGATGACATTTTATGTCTTAAATATGACTGATAACTAGCATTGGGCATATGCTATTCTGGAGAATAATGATAATGATGTGACTGGTCTTGTATATTAATTTCATTGTATTGCATAGAAGTGGCTTTTTATATAAAAATATTTCTGGATACAATTACGCCAAAAACAAAAATGACGTCTGTGGCACTGCCCGTTACATGATTGACAGATTTATCTCCCTTTTTAGCTATAGACCAATCACATTACAGCGTTTGATTTTCCCCAAAGGTGAAGACTTGGCTCTATTTTTATTGAATTTGGTTCCCATGTTTGAATCTTTACACGATTCCAAATCCCCTTTTGTCACATATTTATTGTTTTTTAGTAGCTGGAAAGTACATGAAATTTACGTGCTGATCCTTAACTCTGAAGTAATCTTCATTGCGTTTGTTTTCGGGGAAGTGAAAAAATTGGCTTTTTTAAGCAGTCATTAATGATGGCGATCGACCAAATAACACAGCTATTCCTAATTCATATATGACAATTTATAGTTCAGTTGTTAAGATCATAGAAAATACTGAACTTGTGTTGAAAATGTGTTAGCAATGTTTGTGAATAAAGCCTACTGCACATTAACAACATATAAATGATCTATGTGGCTAGTTTTCTGACATTAGTCCTAACATGAAGGAAAATAATCCTCGAATAAAGATTTATTATTGCTCACAGAGAACAGTGCAAGTGCTCACCACATTTTATGTTTAAAATTGATCATTCCATTTTATTTGTTTATTGCGTGTAAGTAGGCTTTTTTGTAATGCTTTATACATACTTATTTTGCTTTATACATAATTATTTAGCTTTATAGATAATAATTTTGCTTTATAGATAATAATTTTGCTTTATACATAATTATTTAGCTTTATAGATAATAATTTTGCTTAAATTTAAAATTAAATTTAAACCAATGACAGTCATCTGGTCCACGGTCACATGACACTTTTCTTGTCTCAATGCAATAGTGCTATAATTTAAATAGCATTTTAGAATGCTATGTCGTAGTATTAGTATTGCAACATTTGGTCAGTTTGTGATATTCTCGCTAATTACGCAATCGGATCAGATGAACTGCCTTCCTTTCAGCACGTATACTCTTGTCGTTAATAGCGGACACACTATTCGATGGAATGCGAGGTTGGAGTTTTGGGCATTCTTGAATAAATGGCATGTCGGGTCATATATTCAGCTCTTTGGACGCTGGTTGAGATGGCTGACAACAATTAAAGATTTATTAAATTGTATGACTCCCACGTGCTGTCATGTTTGTTGGGTTTATAAACATTATAAGATGTAGAGTTCAGATATGAGCTATAATGGTTTAGGGTTTATTGACACAATATGCACCGTTGTGGATTAGGCCCTCCTTTCACTGGATCACCTGTGTATCTGTGGTGGGCGATCGCTATTGACATGGATTCTATGTGCTATCATGTTTATATGATTTATTCAGATTTGATAATGAGTATTCTGACATTGGTTTACCTGCTTATTCAAATGTGCCTCGGCCTTACCTTTGGTTGTTAATTAAATGTGTAGGATTGTGGGCACGGGGTCCGTATTCTTAAGCTACATGTGTACGTCAGTGTTTCTAAAACTTAATAAAAACTTGCCAATATCAGCAAGGCTTTAAATATACATGACCCTATTGTTCTCTAGTTTTTTGGATCTAGATTATTAATCCTGTTTTAAAAATGAATTAATTAATTTACATTAAATTTTTTAATGGTAAACGAAAGTCTGAAATTTGGCGAAATATGGCTCAATTTTAAGAAATGTTAAAGTAGATAAATGCCAACGGGCCCTGGATCAGATGCATGGCTATGTCGCAACGGTTTAATATATCTGAACAAATATACTACTACCGCTGACATGTAGCTTGTTCCAGGGGGACAACAGATATGTGGCTATGGTTAACGGTCTTGTTTGATTGGAACGGATGTAGGGTCCGTCATTACGGTCTTATAGCACTGCATCAGCTGTGTGGTAGTCAGATGTGTTTTAAAGATTACCAAAATTAAACAAATAATTGGCTACTCATTTCCTGATTATATTATTCAGTCAGATTGACGACTGGCTTTCAATTTTCATTTTTTTTTTACACAATCATGTATTCTTGTCCAATTTGTCGGTTGCAATATTGTTGTATTTATTATAAAAGTAACTGTATTCCTTTAGAGACATCCATACAAGAAGACGAGTGCATGCCATGTATAACTTAATTTTGCTGTTTTCTTCCGTGCATTGTTTTTATTATTAAGATCTGTATCGGTTATGGTGTTTTATATACTGTCGACATGTAAAATAAACATTTTTCTTTTACAAAATTGTCAGTTTGTTATCGTTGTTATACATAAATATCCGGCTCGGGCCCAATCCTCGAAGTAGACGTAGAAATATAGAGGCCTTTACTTGGAAGAGAAGTAAATGTCACTAGAATGTAAGCATTCGATCCATAGAGTGTGGGCCCTGCCTACTGCTTCACAAGACTCCCATATTCTATCACAGGTAGCGAAATGAACATTTTCGTCCAGTGAAGGTTTATCACCATAGATAATGCTGCAATGAGAGGGAAATAGTTAGATCATGTCACGCATAAGTACATTGCTCTTTCAATTCTGCACAAGGGATATATTACGATTTGTGCAATTCTGTTTTCATTAAGAATATTAAATATCAATTGCGAATTTGGTGAAGCATGACATCGTTCGAAAAGGGACGTTTTTAATAATATTATGACGTTATTTGACACCTGGGTTGGGTTGTTCAAAAGTTTAGAAAGGCTTAAATTGTAACGTCTCTGTAACGAACAACAACAGTTTAACAATAATACACTTTTGAACAACTGACCCATGTGGCCTGGTTGACAACAAACTCAAACTTAAATGTATTAAACGTAATCAACTACCAACAGTATACTTCTAGTTGGATTTGCTTGATTGGGATTTTACATCCTACTTCAGGTTATTTCACTCATATGACGGCATTCAGGCCAATGAGTGAAGAAACCCACCCTCTGGGTTGATGAAAACAAACAACAAACGGACAAGACAGGAGGACATTCACTATACAGTACATAGACATTCACTATACAGTACAGAGACATTCACTATACAGTACAGAGACATTCACTATACAGTACAGAGACATTCACTATACAGCACAGAGACATTCACTATACAGTACAGAGACATTCACTGTACAGTACAGAGACATTCACTATACAGTACAGACACATTCACTATACAGTACAGAGATATTCACTATACAGTACAGAGACATTCAGACAAGACAAGCGGACATTCACTATACAGTACAGAGACATTCAGACAAGACAAGCGAACATTCACTATACAGTACAGAGACATTCAGACAAGACAAGCGGACATTCATTATACAGTACAGAGACATTCACTATACAGTACAGAGACATTCACTATACAGTACAGAGACATTCACTATACAGTACAGAGACATTCAGACAAGACAAGAGGACATTCACTATACAGTACAGAGACATTCAGTCAAGACAAGAGGACATTCACTATACAATACAGAGATATTCTGTCAAGACAAGAGGACATTCACTATACAGCACAGAGACATTCAGTCTCAAACAGACAAAACAAGAGGACATTCACTATACAGTTCAGAGACATTCAGTCACAAACAGATCGGCTTTCTGTTTCCCTTTAGAACGAACATATACCAACGGCTCGTAACAATACTACATGGAACTTAAGAATTTATTCATTTATACGAACATGTTCTGGACATCAGAGTATAGCACATACTCATCGTAATAAATTAATAATTACAATGCATGGAGTACCTTAAAATCATGTTTTTTATTGTACCATTTAAGCCTTCAAATGAAATGGAGATGATGAATGCCATTAGTGTAAGAGTACACATGGGTGTAAGAAGGTTGTGACATTATTGACTTGATGAAGCATCGGAAACTAAACTTCCCCAGCCGTATCTCCATTTTAGCTATAACCTCAGAATTGACACCACTGTCCATAAACATTTTAGGTTCTTTATCCATGGCTGAAAATATTATAAAAAAGTATGTCAGCTTATTTAGATGAACTTGTCCACATTTATCTTATTTGTGCCTATTCTTTCCCATGTTGGTGAATAAAGAGAAATTTCCCAACAACAAAGGTGTGATTTTATATATGACAGAGTGATCAGAATATATTGGCGATATATATATATTGGGCAATTGTTTTAGTAACAGCCACTATGTTGGGCCAATTGTGCTTGAATTTCTTTACAAGCAGACAAGAAATATATATGTGATTATATTTATAAACTAGATTATGAGTTTCTTATGAGTTATGTTTGTTTGTTTGTGGGGTTTAACGTCGTACTCAAGGGTATTTCACTTATATGACGGATTGTCCACTTCACACAGTTCTTTGCCCTAGTATGGTGGAAAACCGGGAGGAAACCCCGTAAAAACCACCCCTGCGAATGCCGGAGCCACATCTTGTGACTCACTCATATACCTGAGGGTCGACAGACGGACTCGATCCTGTGAACGGTAAATCGAAGTAGGCGTTAGAAAGCGCGCTCGCTAATCACTACGCCACGGCTGCGGGCCTTATGAGTTATGACTTTCTACAGCACACTTATGTCGACACCTCAGTTTATGAGTTCGTTTGTGAGTTGACATGTATTAGAGAAATAAAGTCCTTCCACGGCTCGTTTGAAAATAAATGTTCAGCCTGACCCCCTCAAACATGGCTAAATAGACAATAATAAAGCATGGTTTGTTTGTTTCTTGATTAGGTAGGGTTCAACACCATGCACTTAAAGTTGTATCACTCACATGGTGGCATACCAGTCCAATGGGTGAAAGACATCACCGTCGGTGTCACTGACAAACACAGACAAGACAAGCCTTTTCTTAAGACGCAATACATCACAAACATATAAGCTTGTGTTGTCTCTTATCTCAGAGAGCACCAGCAAAGCATTTGGTGTCATAGAAACACTAACAAGTTGAGAGGCCCATTTTGAAAAAAATATTCTCAAAATCCTGGTCAATCTTATAGGAGGTACCTATATTTAAAATTGAATTTAATCTGTAAATTTGTTTCGACTTGTTGTGTTTAAAACAAATACAGGATTCAGTGTCGCAAAATAAGGTGGCTATATTAATCCATGGTATTTTATTCGATGTTTAAACTTTCTTTCATTACAATAAGGGGGAACTTTATTGTAAGTTGAAAGTAAAACTTCAAATTTCCAAGTCAGTGTCTTATCGACCAGTGTGTTAACAACGGGGAAGCGGCATTTCAAGTTTAAGTGAATAAGTGAATTTGTTTTCCTGTTGGCTTTACAATACATACAACTTAAAAACACAAAGATATACAATGGCGGCTATATTGTTTGTGGAACTTCGTTAAATACAGACTCATCCGTGGTATTAACGGGAGATTTTCAAGCTATGTTCACGACACATAAATAATAATAGTAATACATAAAATTACTCACTAAGTGACAGCGTTATTGTTTTGGAGACTTTGGTGAAACGCAATCCCATCAATTGGTTTACCTTAAGTTAATTTGTGCATTTGTTTTCAAGTTATTGTATTTACAACACGTACAGCTGTGACTATAGTAAAATGACGACCAGATTGTTCTACAGAACTTGATGAAATGCAGTACCATCTGACGGTAATCTGCTAACGTTTTTCCAAGGTAAGTGCTCACAACATTTTATGACGGAAGGACGGACAGACAGTAGCATTTATAAATCCCCCCGACCTCCTTAGTGTCTTGTAGCGGGGGACAATAATGGTAACAAATTATAACAAAAGGTCTACCAATCGATTTATTGATGAACTACTTTTGTTTGTTTGGAGTAAAGCGTCATACTCATGGCTGTTTGACTTAAGTGACAACGCATATTCCACTTTACACTCTGGCTTACTTACAATGTAAATATGGTGGAAGCCTCATGAAAACCACTCCTGCGATTGCGGGTGTCACACTGTGCGACTCATTCATACAGGTTACCCGGGGTCGAGGGAAGGAAAAGGCAGACAGTCATTGAACCGCAGTGAAGATCAAGTGAGGTCACACTCAGAATACTTTAGATCTAGGTAACGTCATTATTTAGCGTACGCAATACTGACTGTTAGGCCCTACGTGTAAATACAAACATATAACACGAGTGTTGTTCCACACCCTAGCTATTATTAGCCATCACCCGGACAATAAACTACTTCTTATTCTTCCCCTGAACCTAGCTACATTTGCAAGATGCGGTGATACAGGTTATATAGCCTTCAATCACTTCTATATCAACACATGCGCTATGTCGTAATTACGAGTTAGCTATGTAGTAATTACGAGTAAGTTATGTAGTTATATATTACGAGTAAGTTATGTCGTAATAACAAGTTCGCTATGTCGTAATTACTAGTTGGCTATGTCATAGTTAAGAGCTAATCATTGATATGTCGTAATTAAGACATAGCTATGAAAAAAATATGACTGACATGGCACTAACAGGCTTTCGTATGCAATACACTCGATTACGACAAATCTCATCAATAAATAAAATTATTATCAAGCTGTATTGGTGTCAAACTAAAAACAAAAGAGTACACCAATTTATGAAAGTATCAATCTACCAGCAGATTATATAGTAGCAATACATGTGGACACTCTACACTTGTTCCTGCCAACACGAGGGGGGGGGAGGGGGGCTTTTGTGAGTGTTTATTACTCAGGACCAAGTTTGCATTAACACATCAATTGTCGTCGATCGGTAATACAACGTCATTATAAAATACACATTATTACACAATCATTATGTAATAATGTTTCACGCTTAAAGGCCATGTCACACCAATCCGACGGCATCCAACTCGACTCAACTCAACTAGCCGTCGGTAACCGTCTGCTCGGTGTGACACCCCCTACGACGTCAGTTGTGTCCCGTCGCAAGTCGTCGGATCAAGTTGAGCATGTTCAATCGTAGTTGATCGGCGTCGGGACTCGTCGCATGACGTCTTTTCAGTCTGACTTGGTTCACGACGAGCAGCAACTATAATGACACGCTCAACCTATGAAACCAACAGTTTACGTCACATGATCTATAGTTTAAAAAGGCAGGTGACGTTCTTTGGTAATAACATTCGAAGCGTTGTCTGACAGCGGTGTTGTTCTCGCTCCATCTCCGTCTCGCGAGAAAGCTTGCGACGGATGATTGAGTGCCGTCGTGGCGGTGTGACTTGAACTTCAGACTCATGTCAACTGTCCTCAACTAGACACAACTGACTGGTTGAGTTGAGTCGCTTTGATGTGACATTGGCTTAATAATCCATGCCTTGCGTATAGCCCGTCTGCGTTGAAAAACTAAATGGGACTTAATCGTTACAAAATGATACGGTACTCTAAGAAATAGCACGACGACTGGATTTGGATATTATTTAAACTGAACCGACAACCTGCTCTTGATCATGTTTATAAGTCGACTCCTGTTGTCGTTGAATCCGCTTATTCCATTGGCCGGTGGATTTAGGGGAAACCCCCAGATGGGACCAGAGTACGTGCACTCAGTCGACTCTGATAACACGATAGTGGTTTGTAATGTGCCAATGTTAATACACCCATGTCTTAAGGACTCTACCGGTAGTCGGGAGTACAAAATGCGACCCTTATCTTTTCGTGGCCTTCCAAAGGATGCTCACATTAATATCATATACATTTATGAAGCGGACTTAGTTTATTTTAAAATGACATTAATAAAGAAAAACGTCAAATAATTTCTAAAAATAGACCCTTGTTTGTAACTCTTATTTTTATCATTGGAAGAAGAATTTTTTTCTTCTAAATTGCATATCTTTGTAGACAAGTATTCAAACTAAAATACCGTCATAGGGTTTTTCTCAATTCAACTAAATACAATTGATAAAAATATATGTAAAAAATACAAAATCTCCCCTTAAAAAAATATTTGATTGACATCTTCAAAACGAAAATCAATATAAAATATGCATGACGGTTTTTTACATAATGGCTTCAAGATTGTGTGTGACTTTACATCAAAGTTTACGAGAAATAACGATTTAAATTATAAAAGCTGAGAAAACAGCATAAACGTGTGAACATGATTGAACTCTGGATCGTTTAAAGAACTCCCAATACATTTAATAAACACCATGTTTTTGAATTGAATGAAAAGGCGAAATAGAGTTGTATCTATTGCATTCCTTTTTTTAATACAATGTTTTTAAAATGTCTTTAAATGGCAGTTTTAACTCTGAAGAATTAACATGGTATATTATGGCCTTCTGAGATCGACGTATTGTGTCCCAAAATGTGTAAATATGCAGTTAAAAATGGGTTTTCTTTAAATTGATTGCCTTCACAATATATTATTAATATTAATATATTATTAGAAATGCTACTCGGCGTCCGTCCGTCCGTCACATATGTATGAACACGCTAGCTTGAAAACAGATTCACCGATTAAGGTGACGGATGCGGTATTGCATTTCACGATATTCCGTTAAACGAAGTGGCCGTTATTACATAATTTCAGCATTATATTCATGCCAGTGAACACGATAAGTAGGCCTACAGAATAAAGTTACGGATTAACTTCAAACTTGGTATGTAGCTTTCTCCTATTCCTCCTATTAAGATGACGGATGGGATCCATTTCACCAAATTCCGTAACACAAAGTGGACGTTACTACATTATTTTAGAATGTTCATGCCCGTATGTGTTTTGAACACTATAACTCCGTAACAAATTAACTGACTAACTTGAAACTTGAAAAATAGTCTCTTCCAATTAAGACAACAGATGGGATTAAATTTCATCGAATCTCGTAAAACAAAATTTACAATATTCATATCTGTATATGTTGTGAACACGAGAACAAATGCACGGATTTACTAGAAACTTCAAATATAGTCTCCTCCTCTGAACGCCCTGTACAGGGTGTTATATTTTTACATTTCGTCGTTTTTCTTCTCAACTACTGTTAATTTTGCGACACATGTTTATATATTCTGAATCGTATTTTTCTGCAGGACAATTATAATAAGTAAATTATTTTTTTCTAAACTAACAGAAAAAAAATGCATAAAAAGTACATTTGTTATCTCTTTTTCGAATTGATACTTTTACACTGTTCGATTTTACATCAACGTATAGTAGCATACATTGCATAAATCAAAAAACCGTCATTCAGTGATTTTCTGTTCGTCCTAGTTTTCTTGCAATATTGTGTGAAAGGTCCCAAATCAAAAGAATGAGTCAAAATAGTGAAATTTCAACTTCTTATAACTAAAGCTAAAAAACAAAAAAAGATATTAAAAATCTAAATGACGGTTTTTTAGTTTAATGTTGAGATGAAATGTGCAAAAAATCAGTTATGTGGGTATTTTTTCAAGTACGTTATACACTGAAAAATAAAAGCAGAGAAAACAGGTAAAATGTCATTCTGATCTATTTTACGACAGGTTTACTTCTTTAAATGTTCACAATCATGCAAGATTTGCAATACCGTAAAAATAGCAGATTAACTACACTACCAGTACTGCTATATTAGAGATATGGAGTGACATTTTCAAAATAGCCCCTAGGCCTATATGTCGCTATCTAGCGCCCTAGCTGGATCAAAGGAGGACACTCTGTTGGGTATAAACATTCAATGACCTGTGCATTGTTTACATTGCCCTTGCTTGACAGATCGATTAAACCAGGGGAGATAATCGTGAAGAAAAGTAAACCTTCATAAAAATCATGTGACACATTGGTTTAAAGATGGCGAGGTTGACTCAAACTCAAAGGTGAGTGGAAGCTGAAAATGACAGCTACCTCTTTTTTCTGTAACATGCATAATAAAAACAAAGTAGTTATTTAAGAATTCTGGAATGGTGGAAACATGTTTGAACAAATCCTACAGCTATGATGATGAGTTTACCCTTCGTTTCCACATTATCAGATTTTCTCTGTAGATGTGAATACTATAGCAGGCCTAGCCTTAGCCACTATCTTAGGGTCTACGCCTATAGGCCTAGACTGATATTAGCCTATATATAAAATAGGCAAGAGAGATACGACGTCAAGCCGTGCGAAACCTTTAGAAATAAAGCCTGCCTCTGAATAAGAAATAATATTGAATCTGTATGGCCTCTATTTTGTCTTGATCATTGAACTCTCACAGAGTGACTGTTCCCAGCTGGGAGAGACCCAGGCATGTCACGCCAAATCTCGTTCGGAAATCGGGAAGATAATTTTGTTTTAAATCGATCAAAGGTGTGTACAGTATACTGCTGAGACTGAGAGTGGTCGTTTTATGGGTAAGTTTAACCCACAAGTGTCCCAGAAAAGAAGTTGGAATGGTATCAAGGTAAGGCCATTCAATGTTTATATATTGGAAGATTAAGTGCAGAATCATGGTAGCGTTCGCTTATTTCTAAAAGTTAAGAAGACTCGAGTACCGTACATCTCTGCAGCTTTACAGTACAGCATATACACTTAAAAAACTGGTATCTGGATCTACCTACTCCAGCTTAGCTTTGCAACACTGAGAAAGCTTGACAAAGTCTTCTATCAAACTACACGTACACGTGTATTTTCTATGCGGTTTAAAAACAATGGATGTCAGAAAATCGGGCCAGAATTTTTTTAACTTTATTCCAGCTAGTTAAAGTGATGCTCCTGGCTGCAATAGCCCCTATATCCCTTGAAAGGTTACCATTAAATATACTCAAATATGGCATCAACTGGTGGTTAAAGATATATACCTACCGACGCTCACTGGCAGCTGACATTTTGGGCATGGCCAACCCTGTCCATGACATCCTGCGACTTACACTCTTGTGTGTTACAGGTTAATAAAGTACCATAGCATTGTGAATTTTACCCAATTTGAAAATCTTCCAGAAAGCAATATGTTTTTGCTCTGTGGAATTGTAGGATGGCTATTTGATGTACGAATAGTTGCACACTGTCGCTGAGTATAAAGTTGGTTACCACATGAAATGTCAAAGGTAGGCCTACTTTAAACAGTGGACTCTATAGGTCTTGTCACATTATCACATAGGCACTTATTTTGAAAAGAAAGATATTTCATTGGCCAATATTTGTGGAGCTCTTCTGTTTAGTGATTAAAGTAGCACGACTTGGCCGCATGGATGGATTTGACTGTAGTTTAAGCATTACTCAATGTCTCAGATCCAATTATAAGATAGATAATCAATTAGAAAATTTGAGAGCATAATTCAACAAAAGAAATGATGCCTCTTTTACCAATACCTGTATGCATTTTATTGCAGAGAGGAGCATCGGTTTAAGTAATGATAATCAGTCAAAGCGAATATTCATAGTCACTATATTAACTGTAAGCTTTATTTATTTGCCAGCTTAAAATTTGTATTTATTTTAACAGCCTTTAAAGTTGAAACTGTGAAGGACTTAGCATTCACTGAGGATGACCTGTTATGTCTTTCATACCTTCACCCATCCACCATCAAATGCGATAGCTATACTTTGTCGATGTATGCTGGTTCCTAGCCTGCTCCAGGAGTCTTTAGATTTAAGTCCATATTACCATATTTCTGCCATTTATCTTTCATTATATAGGAATTATATGGCCTAACCTAGTTTTAAAACATCTCATCTTTTAAACATTTTCTTCCTTGAACACCTGTGGGGCAACCACTCAGAGGTTTATATTCACGTAACTCAATCATTTGCCCAGGAATTTGCCGGTGAATATTCAAACAATAGCACAGTGTTTTAATGGACACTTGGAAAGTTAGTGGCCAAACACATTTGATATTATTTGTGATTAGAGGTAGTCCTTATTTTAAAAAGTTTTTTTTACGCCCCAAGGGCCAATGTCGTATCTCTGTTGACTGTATATACAACTTAACGAGATGTTTTCCTATCTAGCTATTTCTAGGACTTTACTGTCAGAAATAGACCGATAGAACCCTTCAAGAGTTTAATGGAGCTCTTTGTCAAATTGTGTTAAAACTGTTAGAAATTGTGATGCAGATGTAAACTTGCCTCTGTAGTTCTAATTACAGCATGTTCAAACATAAGGTTTGAACTGTCTTTAGTGCGCCTCATTGTATTGACCAATCATATCTGTTGTTTCTCCCAAAAGTGGTCTGATAAACATATTATTGCTGACGGATTTAAGAGAAGACACAGGAAACAGTTGTTGCTATGCTTCTTCTGTTAGCAGGCTAAAGTGTAAGATCAAATTGTTTAATTGGGGTGTAACGCTGTACTTAAGTTTTTTCATTATATGTGATGGCGTGACTGCCCAATGGGCGAAGAAAGTCAAGAAACCATCCTCAAATCACTGGCAACAAATATAACTACAAGACAGGCCAAACACAAGGTGTAATACAAAGACATGATAAACAGGTCAGCTTCGTATTGCCCCTTAGCTATCCGAGCACTGGGGCAACAGGAAGCTCCCTTCCTTGGAAAAAAGACACCAACCTGTTCAGGCCGTTTCATGTTATCCTCGCCAAGATGTCCAGTGTCCTCATTATACAACCACACTGTGAATTGCAGAGCTTCAATATGACATTATATCATTGATATCCTTTCATATTAATGACAACAAGAATATGAGGAAAGTGGCACAATATATAGAATTATATATCAACCTGTTTTGACGAAACAACAGGATGATTTAGTCTTGAAAGAATTATTTCAGGCAGTTGGGAGGGAGCTTCCTGTTGCCCTGGAACTCTCGAGGTAAGGGGCAACCTGAAGCCGATCTGTTTATCCTGATTTGTCTTTGTTTGTTGCCGGTGGTGTGAGGGTGGTTTCCTTCAACCATTGGGCTGGTACTTTGTTAAATAAGTGAAATAACCTAAATGATGTCATAAACCCTTACCCACAACAACAGACAGTTACAGTGCTCTCAAATAAGAACAAAGAAAGTGATTCAAAGTTTGACTAATAGACTATAGAGATCCGATTCTCTGAACAGCTTGGTTTTTTTACATTTACATTTAGTTTAAGCTAACATTTTGGAAATATTGCAGCAAAAGATTTTCAGAAAATTCTGGTTTTTATGATGTTAAATATGTGTAAACAATCGCCCAAGGGACACAAACTCTCAGACGCGCCACCATACCAGTTGGTGACCCCTTTTAGTCCACTTAACTGTCCCCTCCCACCCCCCTTTCCTCTGTGTACACCCCCTCCTGATGAGAATTATTGCCTCCTGACAGGTGCTTTCTTGAATATAAAGAAATTTGTGGTTGAATTTTCCAAAAGGGAAGACCTGAAAAATTTAACCATAGGGTGTATTTTCTGTTTCAGATGTGATTGTGATTGAAAGAAGTCCAGTATGGACAAATGTGCCATAAGTGCTCCTGTGGAAGGTTCAGACCCCCATACTCCAGGAGAATTCTGCTGTCCCACTGTTGGAAAGCCACAGGAATATGATGATTTGAAACCAGGAATGGTTTATAAGACTTGGAAGAAAGTTACAGAGGCCTGTCTTCACCAGGATGTCTGTGAACTTTACAATGCTGTCGTAGAGGCGGATCTAACAAGCATCCATTTCCTGGTGAGAGAGAGAGGGATAAACATTAATAGTGTGTTCACGGATACTTGTATACAGTCCTGGCACCGTGGTCAAGGGCCAATTCACATCATCACAAGGAAGGGCAAGGTGGAGTTAATTCAAGGTGTGGTGAACCTTGGGGCTTCGGTGAACTTACGCAATAAGACTGGAGATACAGCACTGCACATAGCTTGTAAGTATGGCTTTGAGGAGTGTGTTCAGTTCCTCCTCCAGTGTGACCCTCACCTCAAAGACACCCAGAATAACCAAGGCCTTACCCCACTGGTGAAGGCTGTCTTTCGTTTTGAGAATGCTTTTCGGTACGAGCATGCCTTTAGGTTTAGTTACATGAGGACAATTAGACATCTGATTGATAATAAGGTGAATGTTAACCTGAGCCCAGCCTCCAGAATTACACCTCTGCATATAGCTGCTGGCAAAGGTGATGCCGACCTACTGAAACTGCTGCTGGAGGGAGGTGCAGAGGTGAGTGCCGTCTGTAGTAAAGGATTCAGTCCCCTTCTCACAGCACTCTGCCGGACCAGGATTCATACTCAGAGCATCAAGTTACTGCTGGATTCTGGTGCTGACATTAATGTGTGCACTGTGGCTGGACGTACCCCTCTACACCTGGCTGTGTCTAAGAGTGATGACAGAACAGTACAGCATCTACTTGATGCAGGGGCAGACCCTAACTACCAGGACAACTACAGTAAAACTCCACTCTGGATTGCTGTGCATGAGAATAACATTAAAATAGTACCTATGTTGATAGCTTTTGGTGGTAATGTCAATCAGATGACCATTCCATCTGGTGTGTCATTGCTTTCCCTGGCCATACAGAAACAGCTTGAAAAGATGACTAGGCTTTTACTAAGCCATGGGGCGGATGTTAATTCTGTGTCAAGTATTGGAACCACGCCCCTGCATAACGCTGTGGAGGTTCAGAGTGCTAACATGGTTAAATTATTACTACTATATAACTGTCGCCTTGATGAAGTTAGTAATGCCTCTCATAACCTATGCCCTCAAACCCCTCTTCAGTTAGCGCTAGAGAAAGGTAACCTAGGTATTATCCGCCTCCTCATGCTGGCAGGATGTAAGGTGAAGGAGGCTTGGTTAAAACAGTGTAATCTGCCATTAGCCCTGACATCCCAGCCAGGGATATTAGACTGGGTTCTGGACTATCACTACACCCCACCTGACCTGGCCCATTTAACGAGGATTACCTGTCGCTCACTTATACCTAACAATATAAAAATAAATGTGGATCAGCTGGTTCATAATAGAGCCATTCCAGCGAGGTTAGGGGAATACATACAGATGTTGGATGTATTTGTTTAGCGCTATTTAGCACAATCCACAGTATAACCTTATATAATATTGTAAGCATTAAAAAAATATTGAAAGCATTATATTTATAGGACCTATTCAAATTTTGATGTGTGCTGTATCTACAAATGTATTTACACAGTATTTGTATTATTATCCAAGAGCATTACACGATGGTTCAGTTCGGTTGCCCGTTTTCCTGGAAACTTGGAAACTATTATATTTTATATTAAGACTGTCCTGGCACAATACTGAATAGTCTGTATTAAAACTATCCAGGGACAATAGTCTATATATTTAAACAATCCAGGCACAGTAGTCTATATTAAAACTGTCCAGGAACAATAGTCTATATCGCAACTGTCCTGCACATTAGTATTTATTTAAACTATCCAGGTACAATATTTTGTATCAAAACGTTCAGTGCACAATAGTCTATATTAAAACTATCCAGGCACAATAGTCTATATTAAAACTATCCAGGCACAATAGTCTATATTTAAACTATCAAGGAACAATAGTTTATATCACAAATATCAGGCAAAATATTTTGTATTAAAGCATTCCACGCACAATAGTGTATATTAAAACTATCCCAGCACAATAGTCTATATCAAAACTATCGAGGAACAATCATCTATATCACAACTATCAGGCACAGTAGTCTATATTAAAACTATCCAGGCACAATATTTTGTATCAAAATGTTCTGTGCACAATAGTCTATATTTAAACTATCCAGGCACATTAATCTAAATCACAACTATCAGGCACAATAGTCTATATCAAAACTATCCAGGCACAATAGTCTTTATTACAACTATCAAGGCACAATATTAGTATTAAAATGTTCTGCAACAATAGTCTATATTAAAACTTTCTAGGAACAGTAGTCTGTATCACAACTATGATCTATCAGGCACAATAGTCTATATCAAAACTATCCAGGCGCAATGGTTTATATTAAAACTATCCAGGAAAAATATTTTGTGTCAAAACGTCTTGCATACAATAGTCTTATATTAAAACATGAATAACATGTTTACTGAGCAAAAGAGCTTGTATTTATGAGGTTGGCATGTTTATACATGTATATAAAACAATAATTTAAAAAACTGATTTTTGGTTGTCATTTCCTTTCAAAATTGGGTTGATCAAGCGAGAATTGAAAATTTGTGTAGATATGAATATTGTGTGACATGACTTAAATATTGTGTAAGTTGCCAAAATTATTGTTGTTTGACTTGCATACATTGTTAAATTATTTATCTTGGGTAAAAACAAAAAAGTTGTTGTTGTTGTTCTACACAAAATATTTTCCAAAGCAAGGAGTGGTTGGTTTGTTTTTTATACCCCCACAAGATATTTGTAGGGGTGTCTTAAAATAGGTGCCATCCATCTGTCTGTCCATCTGTCAATCCGTCCATCTCCACTCAACCTCTTGTCATTTTACGATCTTTATGTATCGAGCTGAAATTTAATTTATTTTACAGTTGGCATATTGGGACTGTGCACTGCCATGGTGCTATTTGTGTAACTTTCTTGGAAGTTTGTCTGTCTGTCCATCTTTCTGTCATTTGCCTGCACTCTAGCTCTATCTAAAAAACTACTTAATGTATCAAGCTCCAACTTGTTTAATTTAACAGCTGACATATTGGGACTGTGCAATGTCATTATGCGAATCATGTAATATTCTTGGAAGTTTGTCTGCCTGTCTCTTCTTTTGCCTCCACTTTCACACTAGTGAGCTTACATCCTCATGTGGGGGTATCACACTAGTGAGCTTACATCCTCGGTGCAGGGGTATCACACTAGTGAGCTTACATCGTCAGTGCAGGATATCACACTAGTGAGCTTACATCCTCATTGCGGGGGTATCCTACTAGTGAACTTACATCCTCAGTGTGGGGGTATCACACTAGCGAGTTTACATCCTCGGTGCGGGGGTATCACACTAGTGAGCTTACATCTTTGGTGCGGGGGTATCACACTAGTGAGCTGAAAGCTTCGGTGC
>JAVFBX010249902.1:0-10082 GCA_034783855.1 Mopalia kennerleyi | reverse complement strand
TTAGTAGGAGGATAGTAGGAGCTATCCGCCCTTGTTATTGAAAACGATTGAGAAAGCTGCGTCATCGTTCCCATTTGATTTTTCGAAATTTACAACCACAATGGACTTTTCCGCGGTAAGTGTTCACGTGATAGGTGTGTCATTATAAAGCACATGGTATATTTGACGAGTTGGTTATCATATTTGACGAGTTGGTTTTTGGAGTTTGACGACTTGACGTATACATTTGACGAGTCGGTTTTTAACGACTCGGTTTTTTGACGAATTGACCGGTTACCATTATAAGGTGTTATTTGTACTGTTACGAGTGCCTTGAAATTGAGTTCATTTAAAATCTTTATATATAACTTTGTTATAATCTTGATTAATTACCTCAAAATCAATATGAGTGGGTTCATCTGGCCGGATCTTTTGTCGTGCCCTATGCGCCATACGTGCCAGATTCAATGGTCTCGGACGACTTGCTTCTGGCAAAGAAACTGCAGCAGCTGCTTTCGCTCTATATACTTCCTCGACGATGGACCCTGCAGACTGGAAAACTTTATCCACTGCTATCTCTCTAACCTGAACAACAAATGTAACATAGATAAGTTTAATATAGATGATAATACATAATGAAAGGGATCATTGAACAGTACGTATACAAAGTTTAATTGATAGATGAAGATGTCTTCAAAAGCTTGTAATGCGCTTACCTGGGAAGTTATCTCAACAGCTACATCCACACTCGGTTGGGCTGGATGTGAATGACTCGAAGGACCTTCGATGAAATCACCATCCTGTTGGACAACAGTAGCTGGGCATCGGTTTTCTTCTGTCCGTTGAGAGCACTGCCAATCCACCTTCTCACTTCCATCTTTTACAACACGTTTACGCTGAAAGGATTAAAATAACTGTCATAATCTGCTCAACGGTAACTGTTACTATTATATATTTTGTACGAAATATTCAAGACAAATTAAAACAAAAAAAAGAAGTAGGAACCTATATAGACCTAATATATACCTTAATAATATAACTGAAGCCCCGGTTGTCAACCATCTTTGGTTTGCCTCTAACAGTCCCCTTCTCAATCAACTTATAGCCGATTTCAAGTGATTCCTTTTCTTGGGAGTCATCCTCCATTAGTTGATCATCGATAGACCTGATAAAATAAAGCATGCAAAAGTTACATTTTTGCAAAACATATATTTTGATGGCGCATGCAGCCTCCGTATTCTGGTGGTCTATGCGCGCCACGGGGACGAATGAATTGCTCTTTTAAAAAAAATATTTTATATCTTCCCTGAACCATTATTTTAATTTTATCCCCGTAGGAATCAAATGTATGCAACTCATCAAAGTAACACCTAGACAAATAATTCCTCCTAGAGCAATGGGTGAATTTGTTAATGTCCTTGTTATTAAGGTCATTTACCAAAGTAATTCCCTCCACACAGTGACAGTGGGACACAGGATGATTTGGATTCCTTCTCAAAGTAACTTCTTCTCCACAGGGTGACACTGGAGCTATTCTCAAAAATTTATATCAAAGTACAAAGAAGTTCCCTTTCCATTGGGGGTGACTGGAGCCAGACTCAAATAGAGCTCCCAGAGTAACTAATTTTCCACATGGTAGAATGACAACTGACCATTCTCAAAGAAATGTAAATTAAAAAAAACAAAAAATCAGTGAAAAAATCAGAGAGAAAAAAATAATGACCATAATGACCTAAATTATAATATTATTGTACAAACCCACAAGGCCTCAATAATATAAAGAATTGCCTAACCATAAAGTTAGAATCAGTATAGGTATTTCTTAACCATAATGACCATGGTAGGCTTATATGTTCTATGTTTCAACGTATCCAACTGTATTTCAATGTGTGACATTTTTGTGTTATAAAGTGTCTAAAAAAAAAAAAACAGTTCTCAAAAGTACTCAAAAGCAGCCAGCCAGCCAGCCAGCCAGCCAGTATTTTTAAGGCATATCTATAGTGACTTTTAAGGCATATCTATAGTGACTTTTAAGGCATATCTATAGTGACTTTTAAGGCATATCTATAGTGACTTGAGTAAAATAACGTTAAGTTCAGCGTAAACACCCATAAATAAATAAAATAGTTTCGTCATGTGATTCTTTTGTGAACTGCAAGACTGGACCACAGTTTATTGAACAAACGGGCTAGAAGAGGAAAAAAAACGCGGAAGTATAGCCAACCTTGCCCTAGCAAAAATTTGGCAACAGTTATCCCCGAAATCCCTATATGGCCTTTATATGCGAAGAAAACGTGAAGATGTGACGCTTGTATTATATGTATTATTTGGTCTTTATTTAGCGCTACCATTGTATTACGAAGTCGGGAAAATGCAAAAAATGAGTCTTTAAACAGTCTGTTGACAGAAAATGTTTCTTACACCAAAGTGCTTATACTGTTTTAGAAATCCAGTTTTCTTGATGAATGACCATTGTCTTAACGTATATTCACATATATCTGTCGGGATTGAGAGTCATTTCGATGAACAAAAAGAGAGTGTCAATAGATGGCGCTGTGGTCTTCATTATTCGAGTGATGCCGAAAAGCAGATCAAAGACGTAAAACGGTCAGAAAGTTAAAGCTGGAAGTTGAAAGCGGTCGTAAAATAAAAACGTCCATCTACTGTTGGTTGAAGATGAGATGCTGACTACGATGATGATTTCAAGATTTCAAGCTTTTCAGCTCACATTCTGAGCTAAAAAGCTTGAAATTTTGAAACGATGTAGAGCTTTCCGTCAGTTCAGATTTGAAAATCAAAAGCCAGATGATGGATTGTCAAAAGGAACACGGACCCAAAACACAGGGTTTAAAGATCAGTTTCAAAAACATAGCCATAGAGTTTGAACATTGTACCCGGCAGCTTAAAAAAGAACGATAGTAGTTGTCGTAATGCAGCGAAAACACATATTGGCTTCACTTTGTACATTACCTCAGATATGCTCACTACCAACGAAACTGTATTCATACACCCACCTGTCCGAATGTAATGAAATGTCGCCACACACATACGCTCGTCTGTCAATTCCACTTTTGAGTTATATTTTAGTGACGGGTTTACTTTAGCAAAATAACCAAAAAGACAAAATCTAAAACTGGTAATATTGATTTGTAAGCAACAGCTACATATAATGCCATCAATGAATATGTAAACAAAATAGTATCAATCTACCGCTTTACCAAACAAGAGTAACACTGGCTGATTTGTTTGTCTGTTGCCATACATTCTTGAAAGAGTGCCATTTCACGGAAAAGTGATCTTGATAATTCGAAACATGTTTTACTATTTAACAAAAGTACCTCTAATCCACAAAATATGCATTGCAGCAATCTGTATAACAGTTTAATTGCTGGAGCATTACATTATATTCCAATTACAACAAAATTATGTGAAAATACGCGTAAGTCTCCTAAGTGTTACCCAATGTGATTATATTTGGATTTCCACTGGCTTGGATCACTAAGAAATAACTGATTCCGGTGCAATCTTAATTGGCTACTCTACCAAATGAGCAATTATCTTCAATAAACATAACATTTTTTCTTTTCGTTAACCTTTACTGGTGAGTACTTATTATATATAAGTGTATGTCATAAATACATAACACCCTTTAATTGTGCCAGAACATGAGTACAAAACATTTAGCTGTAAGTGGCTTTGTGTCGCCTTTGGGCTTCACGTTTTGTTAGGCGTTAGGCGTGAACCCAAGGGTAACAGCCACACATAACGCACTGTACAGTTTTGACACAATTGGCTCAAGCGATGTCTTTGACAGTGGCTAAAATCCTCTACAAACACCTCATGATTATGGTAGGCTATTTTGCCACAGGATAACTCAATAATACCCCAAAGCTTTACGCGAGATAAGTTGGTCTGTAGTTGGTAGTCTGTAGTTCTCCGTACAATTAAAAACAAAATCAGTATTTAGACATTTAAACTCTTTATCTGTTTATCTTTATTTATGTCGGCATAAATAGTATTTATGTGGGCATAAGTAGTATTTATGTGGGCATAAGTAGTATTTATGTGGGCATAAGTAGTATTTATGTGGGCATAAGTAGCATCATGGCTAATGTCTATTGTATTCTAGAACTGCCCCTTAGTAAAAATTGTGAACTTGAACTTTGAACTTTGAACTTGAATACCACATGGGTTTAATACAGTTACAGTGTTCCATAATTTTCTTGTCGAGCCGAAATTACAAACTTACAAATTACAAATTTAAACAACAGTTATCTAGATTTTGTCTCTCTCAAAAGAAAGGTTAATCAAGATTAACAAAAAAAAAACATGGTAATCATCGGCTGAAAGATGGATTAGTGTATAACGCCGTGTTCAATTTTATGTCTGTTATTCAAGATCAATTTATTATCCAACAGAAAATAATTTTAAAAACTAGTTGAAAATGTAAAGAAAATAAGCAAATGAATGGTCCTATGACAGTATAGAATACTGTTAATGCTACTATAACATTACAGTGTGCAATGTCATTTAGTTACATTTTGTTTATTTAGGCAACACATGTTTTTTGTAATAATATATTTCGGATACAATTTTAACAAAATAAATGTCGACATTATTTTTTGCTTACATTGGGATAGCTTGGTGCATTTGTAGATTTAGGTTTGAACAACGAAATATTGATGTAAATTGTGTTAACCTTTAAAAAAATCTGAAGTACGATAAAGGTTCATGTAATTATGGGATTTAATTATATTGCACAAAAACGAAGTGTGACCTTAAAGGAGATCGGCATTATAAATACGACCAGTGGGCAGGCAGGTAAGGTGAGTTTACTCAAGCTACACTATGGCATTCAGTGGGTTTGCGGTGTCATGTATGGCAGCATTTATTGCTCTCACGGTGGGTGTCCAAGGTAAGTTCATTCTGAATATACGCAGTTTAAATCTATATCTTCATAATTGAAGTGGTTTTATAGCCAGTTGTTTAATGAAACACATTGTAAATTTTTTAATCAAATATTTGATCAGAGAATCTCTGTAATTAATTCATATCTCATTTGCGAGGCCACTCATCCCACTTCGGGGTTCTCTTTAATCAATTCATACATGTATCTGATATGGCAGGCCATTCGTCCCATTTCAGGTTCTCCCTTTAATCAAATCATATCTTATATGAGACAAAACTCTTACAATTTCACGTTCTTTCTGCAATCAATTCATATGTCATATGGGAGGCCATTCGTCCCATTTCTGGTTCTCTCTTTGGTCAAATAATATCTCATGTGTCACCCCTCATCTCATTTATGGTTCTCTCTTTGGTCAGATCATCTCATGTGTCATTCCTCATCCCATTTATGGTTCTATCTTTGGTCAAATCATATCTCATGTGTCACCCCTCATCTCATTTATGGTTCTCTCTTTGGTCAAATCATATCTCATGTGTCACTCCTCATCCTGTTTCTGGTTCTCTATTTGGTCAAATCCTATCTCATGTGTCACCCCTCATCTCATTTATGGTTCTCTCTTTGGTCAAATCATCTCATGTGTCATTCCTCATCCTATTTCTGGTTCTCTCTTTGGGCAAATCATATCTCATGTGTCACCCCTAATCCCATTTATGGTTCTCTCTTTAGCCAAATCATATCTCATGTGTCACCCCTCATCCCATTTCTGGTTCTCGCTTTGGTCAAATCAGATCTCATGTGTCACCCCTCATCTCATTTCTGGTTCTCGCTTTGGTCAAATCATATCTCATGTGTCACCCCTCATCCCATTTATGGTTCTCTCTTTGGTCAAATCATATCTCATGTGTCACCCCTCATCCCATTTCTGGTTCTTTCTTTGGTCAAATCATATCTCATGTGTCACCCCTCATCCCATTTATGGTTCTCTCTTTGGTCAAATCATATCTCATATTGGACACCCCTCATATCATTTATGGTTCTCTCTTTGATCAAATAATATCTCATATGGGACACCCCTCATCTCATTTCCCTTTCTCTCTTTGATCAAATCATACCTCATGTGTCACCCCTCATCCCATTTATGGTTCTATCTTTGATCAAATCATATCTCATGTGTCACCCCTCATCCTATTTCGGGTTCTCTCTTTGGTCAAATCATATCTCAGATATCGGAATTTAGCTAGGCTGATTCCAACAATTTACCAGGGACACAACGTAATTGTTAACTGTACACAACAAGATAGCTGTTAATACGACAAAGGTTAAATCCAAAAAAATTTGCATCAAACGTTTTTTTAATAGAAATCAAGAAATTTCCGTGTGCGATATTTCCGTGTGCGATAGTCTTGTGACACAACTAGTCACAAGGGATCAAACTTGTTTGGTATCTTTTGTGCGAGTGTGCGCCTGTATGCAGCAAACATGCGACAGAAAATCGCAGCCGTAATTTCCAAATCCCATTAGTAACCGAAATGCAGCCACAATAATTAAATTTTAGAAAAGTTGACACATAATTAGGGTCAGCTGGATTAAAACAAAATTAGTATGTTGCAAACGTATAAATATGAATTTCCTTCCAATTAATTAACAAACGCCCCTTCAGCCCATAAACTATTTAACAAAATGTCGTAGGAATAATCCTCACGATACAATTTCGCCAAGTTTAAGTAAAGGCGTAAAAATATCGTGCCGGATTTTTTAGTCTTTTTGTCTCAAATTTTCTCAGACATCAAACACCATGTAATTTACATTCGACCAAATATTGACACTATATTATAATCAGGGAGTACTTTCGCATTTCACATTTATTCTTTACTTTAAGTGAAGGCATGATAACAATTTTTATTCGGATTTTTGGTGTTCAGATTCTTGCACGGATCCGGACGGTAATCGTCTGACATTGGGCGACACGTGGGACGAAGGCCCCAAGTTCTGTGAATGCGTCACCCGGGATATGTTTTACCCTTTCTTCTCCGAATCCTTCGGCGAGATGAATCCACCCGAGCCCTATAAACTATGTCTTTACAATGGTAAGTTCATACTTGCTTTGGATTGTTAAAACTTGTAAATACCAATCAACTTGACAAAGATCAAAGATATCCGTCTTAAATTGTCGGATTTATGTATCCATGTATAGTGTATAAAAGTCGATTGGAGGGCCCCATCAATTTCAATAATAACTCATTTTTGTTTGAAAAATATTCATTATTTCCATTTTCAACTACAAATATTCAATGTTTTATCGATTTGCACATTCACTTAGAAATTTTCGTTAAAATACGCGTTTAAACTGCCATGTGTCAAATTTTTAATCTAAAGCAACTCTCACCCAGATGGGACATCTTAAACCGGACCGTTATGCATGGTTTTCCTAATAGTAAAGCGGAGGGTTGGGAGGGAGCTTCCTGTTGCCTTGGTGCTCTCAGAGATAAGAGGCAACAATACGCTGATTTGTTTTTGAAGTATTTATATTACATTTTGTGATTATCCTGCCTTGTCTTGTCTTTTATTGCCAGTTTTCTCGAGGGAGGTCTTATTCTTGAGATATCCCTGGAGTTTAAATAAGTTTTAACAGAATATCTGAACGTGTTGATGTTTGTATAGCTCTGTTGGTCTCATTAAGAAAGGTGTTCCCTGATTTTCGGCTGCCTCCTTTGATGTTCGTTTGTTTTAATCTGGAATGTTTTTTTTCTTAATCTGTTAATTATAATCTTTGTATTTTTATAATTTATTATTTTATACATACTGATATAATTTGTATATATAAATACATCTTGTTTATTTTATACCTTTATGTTGTTACATTTGTTTTATACTTATTTTATAACTATATAATATCTGTTTGATATCATCCTTAAGCTGTGTTTTGTATTTTAAAGCTGCTACATGTATTTAGTTTTATTTCACATTATTTATCTAACGTTTTGTATAAAGCATTTAGTGGATCTTATTTTGTGTACACTGTTACGGTTGAAATCAAATAGAAAGAAAATGATCAGTGATTTTATTTATTTACAATATTTATTGTAAAATGACAACTACAACAACTGAGCTTTACGGTATAGTATTCAATAGCAGAAATACTTTAAGAAATACAATTGAAGGTAAGAGACAATGGCAAATGTTAGGCGTATATGAATTAACTAACATATAGCATATACTGGGTCAGCGTATAAAGCTGCCTTATAGTTGAGTCCAAACGTAAATCGATCTGTTATGACAATCTGAAACTTATTTGATGTCTACAGTAATAAATCCCTAGATACACAGTTCCAAGGCATTAAACACGGAATTGTTCCGATTATATCCACATCAGGGTAATCCAGATCCGGGTTTAATCCCCTTACAGAGATATCCAGGCTAGCTTCAGAAAACAATGAAATAAATGCTGTTTGAATGCACCGTAGTTACATACCCAAATTCATCAGTTTGCTTATCTTTATATCCGTTGGCTTGGCTGGCTGATCACTCTTTAGACTGAGTAATGACAGTCTTGTAACTAATCTAAAATCTTACAATCGATCTCACTTATTCAGGGAGATGCAGAAGTTTCCAGATATAATATAGGAATAACATCACACAGAACTCTCTGGAATACGTAACTTTTACCCAATCAAAAGTTTTCAAAACAGTTTGCTCAGGGTCAGATAAACTCCTAGAACAATGAAAGTAAGCACACAGTGACTGGCCAGCGATGAATGGATCAAACAATTTTCTATATACTTCAGTATTGAGACAAGTGATTACCCGGTGATAACTGGGTCACTATAGTTTCTACCAAATGCAGTATGAAAACAAAAATTGGTTACTCAACTATAAGGCTTCTAGAACATACACGCTTCCTTGTTTACATTCAAAGGTACATAAATCTTTTTATAGCCAATGACCTAAATCATTAAAAACACAGCTTGTCATAAACATCTATGTGGCAACACCTGCCAAAGGGCTGTAAAATCATGTTGAATTATTGTATTCAATTTTGGTAGAGATTACGAGAGATTTCTATGGTACAAGGTTCTAAGATTACATGGTACATGTATAAGTCCTATGTCCCACCAATGTCAACCCATGGTGGAGATTGGAAATTGATTCCCAGCTTTCGCCGGTCTTTTAAAACATATAGATCGGATTTTTCGGATGTTTGGGTTACCATAAGTTCAATTATTTAAGTCTTTCTTCTTCCCTGACGTTTAATTTGAATTTCTCATTCGAGAATGTTAATTTAAAGTTATCTCCCTTTGCAGATATAAAATTGAAAACCGCCAGAAAATAAATATTGCAGGTAGCCAAAATGTAAGTCTTGTGTTTATTGTATTCTAAAAAAAACGTCAAATGACTGTTTTGAGATGCCAGCTAAAGAGGCGGGTCGATTTCCACCCTCCATCATGGGTTGAGATATGCAGGACGTAGAGCTAAGACGAAGGAATGAGCCAAATACATACACACACATACAGCGGGTACATTGTTTTTGTTGCAGGATGCCCGGTGGATGGTAGCAGCACAGAAATTGTGAAGGAAGGAGAGACGTTTAGACATGGGAACGATGAATGTATTTGTCGCAAAGGCACCAGTCCTGCATTGGCCGATTTCTCCACACTGTATCACGGTGCATGTCCGTCTCCATACGGTGAAGCTTACCTCATTTTCGATTTTTAGACTTGTCTGAACACTGACATTCAATAAAGGTTTTAATAAAGTAAATAAATGTGTATTTAAATTTGTTTAAATTTTCATGCACTTAGTACTTCTATTCAGAACAATGTCCAGCCATTATATCTACTGAAAACAAAATATTTTCTGGGCGAAAACGTTAATAAGATTGATATTTACAGTAATTAGCCATTGTTTGTTTTAAATACCGGTAATCGTTGTCCTGATTAGCCACATTGATTATTATGCTGTGAAAGTTTCCGATTAAAGTTACGAAACTGGTGAGACTGTCAAAACCAAATCATTTATATAGGTACATCACGAGTTTTGGATCCGCCTATGTATGTAGATGATATTTTGGAGTTTTTAAAAAATATAGTTACGAAACTGGTGAGACTGTCAAAACCAAATCATTTATATAGGTACACCACGAGTTTTGGATCCGCCTATGTATGTAGATGATATTTTGGAGTTTTTAAAAAAATAT
>JAVFBX010249891.1:0-10082 GCA_034783855.1 Mopalia kennerleyi | reverse complement strand
CAAATTAGTTGGCAATATTATCTTTGGAATTGAGGCACTTTAAATCTGATTTAAAATCCATTTGGGAAGACCTTTAAAAGGAATATTGAAATGAAATTTATTTTCTACACAATTTAAACTCTTGCACCTTTGATGTGCAGAGTATATTGTATTTCTGCCGGTATCGTATTTTTATCAACTGACAAACAAAAATTTTCAAGTTACATTATTAAATAGCCTTTTAGGTTTGGATCACGGGGGTGGTTTTTATGAGGTTTCCTCCGGGTTTAAAATTTACACCGTAATTAGGTTATCACATTAGGTGTGAGAGTGAAATACCCATCAGTGACTGTGTTTTTGAGTGACTACATGTATTTACTGTATGCATAGTCATATTTAAGTGAAATACCCTTATTATTATGCTGGTCATCAATAATCAATTCTTTTCTTGGCTGAGTGTGAAACAAAAGGGAGTCAATAGAATGGTAATTTTGTTGTTGACAGGTAAAAGCTTTTATTTGTCACAAGAGGTGGTTGTAGACCAGATGATCATAGAGCTAGGGGGTAACATTAAAATGATCTTTTGTGGCTTCTTGTACTATATATTTTGACATTTTCTTTGGATGCACCATGTATCTTTCCTGTGATTGTCTTGCTTCTTGTTGTTAAGCACCCATTGGACTGACATACATGTACCATCAGAGATTACCTTTTGTGGCATTTAAAACGTGTAGACCACAGATGACGTTCACACAGGGCCCGTGGCGTAGTGGTTAGCGAGCACGCTTTCTAACGCCTACTTCAATTTACCGTTCACAGGATCGAGTCCGTCTGTCGGCCCTCAAGTATATGAGTGAGTCACAAGATGTGGCTCTGGCAACCGCGGGGGTGGTTTTTACGAAGATTCCTCTCGGTTTTCCACCATACTAGCTAGGGCAAGGAACAGTGTAAAGTGGACAGTCCGTCGTCATATAAGTGAAATACCTTTGAGTACGACGTTAAACCCCAGTCAAACAAACAAACAAACAAACGTTCACACAGTAACTATGATTCTGTCCGGTTGTTTAAACATACATAGTAGTTATGAGTCAGACCACGGCTAGTTTGCATTTGTTAATAGAGAAAAATGACGAATTGCATTTAACCAAATTCCATCCACAAGAAAGACATCCATCCTTTTTCATTAGATTACTTACACATCATTGAAAATGCTCACAACATGAATATGGTCGTATTTTCGTTATTTTGAGATAATTCTAACTTAGTTTAAACAGATTCTAGTTCAGAAAATTGTGCAGGTTGAAACTCATCTGGGAATCAACCCAATGACCCTCAGAGTTAAGGCACCAAATAGCCAGCGTTAAATGGATCTTTTTTCATGAATATTGCTGTCATTTGCACATTTTACTTCATGATGAAGATAAATTGAAGCAAAAAAAAACATTATTTAGATTAGGTTTCATACCAGCAAGCTACTGAATTCATATTTATGCCAATATTGTGAATTTGAAACCAGCGTCACTGTTTTAAATTACCCACCTCAAATTACGCTGCTCCTTGTTCAAACGATGGATAGGGTTGCATTCAAAGTACCATACCAATATGTAGTGCTGTACTAACACCGTCAATGAATTTTGAGGCCACGGTCAGGATTCACTGATCCTCCTTTGATGTCCTGTTTACAGGTCACCCTGATCCCCTCCAATATATGAGGATGTTTAGAGGTTTCCTCCCCTGTTTGATATTGTTGTTGTTGTATTAATAGTACGACAGATTAAGAAGTGGATAATTCACTGTCATATCAGTGAAATACTTGGTTCAGGCAAACAGACAAATTAATTCATTTTGAAGCTGACCATATCCAAAATTGACCAATGAGCATCCAACTCATAATAAAACTGTCTCATGTCTTTAAAACAGAAGGCTCAAAACGGTTTATGTTTTAGGAGATAATTATTTTTCTCCAAAATCAAATTTGTGAATACATTTTTCGCCTCTTACAAAACATGCTTATAGACATGTTTAGTTTAGTTTCTTGATTCATACTCATAGAGATCCAAGGGATCCATTAACAGAGATGATAACAAAATAACAGAGTAACAGGAACAGATAGAATTATGATATATAAATGGTAAAAGTGAAATTCTAAGTTGCCAAAAACCAACAAGAATCTGAGTTAATAGTATTAAAATGGATTTACATTGGCTTTTAAAGTGTGTAAATGAGAAAAAAATAACCATATCATTAGAGCAAGATACGGTGTTTAAAAGTTGAGATCTAATTAAAACATGGTTTTTTCTTAACAATACATGACAGGTAGGTGGATTAAATAAGTCCTTAGACCGTGATATTCTTGTTGGTACTTTATAATATATCATTCTTATAAGATAACGTAAATTAAAAGATCTATTTACACACCGATGTAGATATATTAAATCAAAACATTTTCGTCTACAACCAAGAGATGGTAAATTGAAACGTTTACACAGACCATCATAATCTTTGCGATGACACTCTTAGAGACAATTTGTAGCATAAAAATTCCACAAATCTGTATCTGTAAACATGTATAAGCAGTTACAGTTTCTAACTTTCTATTTGTGGTTAGTACATGTACCATAGCCTTCATTCCTGGAGGAAAGAGGCTGTTTTGGTTGGTACATGTACAGGAGATTTTACCTGGATTGTAAACAGGCATTTTCAAACAGAGCCTCAAATTCTTCCATAAAATAACTATTTTTGAAGCTTTGAAAAAGACTTGAAAATTGTGTCTGAGAGGCAGAAGATGTATTTTTCAGTTAGAAAGCATCAACATTTGTCAGAATTTGTTCGATTACATGCTGATGTATTGTCACAACAAGCAAAAAAGTTAGGATTTGTCATGGACGAAATTAAAGGTGATTTAGGGCACATCCCTATATATTTATATTCTGTAAATTCACAATAAAACTTTTCCTTTGTTTAATGAATACTTGGGCGATGTAACCAGGTATCTTCATTCTTCAAATTATTATACAAAATAACCTGTATGCTAAATAAAGGACACATTTTTACATGACATTTTTTAGAAAACTTTCTGCTATATCATCACCCTAATACAATAAGTGCCTAAGTCATATTTACCCCTTTCGTGATAAATTGATAAGACAAGTAAATCTGTCTGTCACATGCTTGAATGAGCAAGCACTTTTACATAATGTGTCAATCCCGATTCAGAGTTGATTTAAGTCAAAAAATGAAATGAAATTGATAAAAAAACTGACTTCAGCACTTATGTTATTAGGGTCAAAATATTTGTTGTTCGCTTATAGTGCAGGATTCAGCTTCAGCGGGATTCTTCAGTGTTTCTTATTTTTTGCTTCTGCTGGTCTGCCATTTATGGCTTTCTGAATGGTCAATCTTTGGCTTCTCTGACCAATTAGAACTCCAAAGGGTTCAGCTGTAATTCCTCCTAATGACCTTTGAGCTCAATTTTCTTTTGATTGTTCTATACACAAAAAGATCTATAGGAATTTCATAAATTGCCATTTTACTATCATCCGAGTGAACTGTAACTGACCGTAATTGAGTGGTGGATGATTTGGTAGGATTGTCTTACAACTGCTTCAACTGTTTGCCCTGTAATTTTATTTCCTCACCACAACTACCCATTACTGACCTTTAGGTTGAAAGATTGCCTTAAGCAAACTCGTTTTCAGGAAGACAACCATAAGTATTGAGAATAATTTAAGACAGCTGTTAATTTAACGTTCATCACCAAGGGAATCAGCCAAGTTGTTTTCACACTTGTTATAAAGAATATGTGCATTACTTCACTTGTCATCTATTGCTCAAACCATTATGTACCTACTTTAGAGTGCAGCGGTTTGGGGCTAGGATAATTGCGGCACAGATTGTGAGATTTGGAGTTCTGATCTTCTCTTAAGCTGTCCAGAAATTGTGTTTCTATAAGTGACAGGGACTGGTATTTGGTCTTTCTTAAGGTTTTGCTTTCTTAAGGTTTTCTGCCCTCTGGCTAAGGGTAGTTTGTTTGAAAAGTAGCAATATCGTCTTTACTTAGCACTGGAGGAAAATTAACTTTCTAACACTATGGAAACGCTTCATTTTGGTTGTGCTTGTGTCAATTATTGTTGGACTGCACTGTCGTCAAATGAGTGAAAAACCCTTAAGCTTTGCGTAAAACACCAATCAATCAATCTTAAGGTTTAGCTAAGCCCATTTTATATTCCAATATAGGGTGGGATATTATGTATGCATCTACCTTTAGAAAGCTTGGATACTTCAGATTACAAATATGTATATTTAGTAAGATCCAATCATAAAAGTTTTTTGCAAATTGAATAAAATGTTGACAGAAAAACATGCAGTGAATTTTTGGCGCTTCATTTCTCATTATGTAGCACCAAATAAACATGTATATTTAGTAGAATAGCCCTTGAACTAAAGAAGGTGACACATTTTGGAAATCTTGCTTAAAACAATTTCAGTGTACTTTCTTGTCTGCTCAACCTTATGAAATTGCATAAAAATACAAACTTCATCTTTCCAAAACAGTTGTAAAAATCTAAGCAGAGCATGAACAAAATGAGGCCTGTTGCCCTCTGTAAAATGAGGCCTGTTGCCCTCTGTAAAATGCATAAAATTTGAAGTCAGTAATCAATTTTTTTCAAGAATTAAGCAAGTTTCTGTTCTGGAATCTGTCAAAATCTGAAGAAGCTCAAAAAGATATTTCAGAATATCTATTGCAGTTTATATGAACACATGTAAGAGGTGAACCTCAGGTCTGTTTTGCAAACTGTACTTTATCGGGTTGAACTGAACTTCCGTTTTGTCTGTCAGAAATCATAGTGAGGAAGAAGACCAGAATTAAAGTTTATGTGCCACTTTGATATTCTACATTCTGTGAAGTTCATAAGTGGTTATTGTAGTACAGACTGCAGATTTTAAGATACACCCAATAATTACATGAAACTCGTTTGTTCAAAGGACATAATTATCTATTCAATCAGACGATTAATGAACACCTCAGATCCTGCTGTGCGGACAGTTATTGCTCATGATACTGTGAACATTAATGGCCATTAAGTAGAGCTTTTGATCCTCCAGTGCTGAAGAGCTATCAGATGGTATCCGGTGTTAGTCATTAAGAGTTACTATCTGAGACACAACCTGCTGTCAGTAAGCTCCGTTATCAGGGGGGGTCTTCTCTAATTACAGGAATGATCATATCTGGAATGATTACACTTATAATGATTAACTGCTGTCAGTTTGGAGCATACGTCTCTTCAGAATCTGTGCAGGCAACCATTCGTTTTCTCATGCACTTTGAATTTTTCATGTTCATGCAAAATAAAGAAAATTTCATGAAATAATTAATTTAAAAAAATAGCTTTATGATATTCAGAACTCAATTCTTTGTCTTATACTTACCCTTGAGTACGACATTAAACCCCAATCAAACAAACAAACATCTTATACTTGCTGTGTTTAATACTAGAATACAAAAACTGCTCGTTTGAGAATCGAACATCATAGTTTATCAGCTCATGGTGACCGACGACCAACAATTACAGACACAGTACAAACAGTGTAACCCTCTGACCTCATCCAGAAGGGGCTAACCTCTACATTATGCAAGAATGCTTTCACGTGACAGGGTAGATGACTGCTTTATTGGAGAAGAAAGCTTTCACGTGACAGGGTAGATGACTGCTTTACTGGAGAAGAATGCTTTCACGTGACAGGGTAGATGACTGCTTTACTAGAGAAGAATGCTTTCATGTGACAGGGTAGATGACTGCTTTACTGGAGAAGAATGCTTTCACGTGACAGGGTAGATGACTGCTTTACTGGAGAAGAGAGACAGAAGTTGTAACAATAAATTATTGTCTTCTTCCATTGCAGAATTTGAAGCGCACATCACATACCATAAATACACATAAAACAGACAATATAATCTGACAATAAAATAGGTCATATTCTCTGGCAAGGAACTGTTGTCTGGCAGTAAAACATGGCATGAAAAAGGCAATATTGTCTGACAATAAAACAGGTCCTGTCATCTGCTCATAAGACAGGCCCTAGCCTTTGCTGATATTTGCTCATAACATTGACACTATCCCCTGACCATAAATGGGCACAATTGTTTGCCAGAAAATCTGACACAAACAATCTTTTGCCCATAAAACTGACACTGTCCTTTTGCATTGCCATCTACTTATAAAACGGCCAATATCTTTTTCCCATATGACTTGAACTATCTTCTGTCAATAAATCAGATCATATCCTGTTCACAAGTTGGCAAAAATGTTAAAAATTGGCACAACATAGATATTTCTGCTCATGATTTTTGTCTTCATCCCTTGGGGAATTTTCACAGCAGTATTGGCTAGTGGAAGATTTGCCAGTCAAAAGGGTTATAATTATCATGTTAATTTATCCTGTATTCTGTTTTTAGTCATAAAAATTGTCCTCTAATTTCAGGTGTCCAGTTTGTTAACGAGTGAGGTGCATGTAACCGTGTCCGGACGACTTCTCTATGTCAAGATGATCCAGTTAGCCCAGAAACATTACAAACTCTCGTCCACCACTGTTACAGGTATTCCAATGAAGGTAAGAACTTTGGAAATCAATTACAGGTGCGATTCCCTAATCATTCTGGACTTCATAGAAAATGAATTAATCGTAGCTATGAATTAGGATGGAAACTTAATGATCACGGGCAGATTGCTCGAAAGGCTATTAAATTTAATCCCCTATTAGATGACGTCATGCCATGTTGAGTAGGTCTATCTCTAACCTGGTGTTAGCAATTTAATCTGGTGTTAGCGGCTAGTCGTCCTTTGAGCAACTGACCCCAGGGGTTTAGTCAGAAATCAGAAGTATGGTTACAGTGACTATCCACTACAGTCAACACAACAGCCAGATTCTAGTGTGAAAATAATATCTGAAACATTTCATCTTTAGGCTTATTTGGGTAACATTCCGTTCTTTTTGTTTCTTTTGACTTATTCTTACATCCTAACTGTACCATGTCTGTGAATTCTGATTGTAGGAGGAACAGAATGCCAGCTCCTCAGCTAATTACGATGTAGAATTACTGCACCCAGCCGAGGTCCACATAGAACTTCTTAAAACAGGTAAAAAGAAAGTGCGTGGAGCTTGTATCTATAGCTTTCTCAAATGATTTTAATCAAATTGCTACATAATGTTTAATCAACACACATTTCAAAATAAATTAACAGAGATTTTTGTCTGCCTTCTTTGTTCACGCAGAGCCTACCAATGACCTTGCATCAGGCTCTGTTGTTGAAAATTCATGAGCAAAATTCTGAGAAATCGCCTGAGAGGTGCAACTTGTACTCTTGTAAACTTAATCAATAAGCAGTGATTTATTTTATCTAATTTTGTCAACGGTGTTTGAACAATAGATGTTAATGAGGTTCCATCGACAGTTTTTCAGAGTTTTAAGAATTCTAGCCGACCATTTTTTGAATAAAAGAACCTTGACTGTGAATATTGTATAAAAGAATAGCCCAGGAAGCACGAGAATCTAATATTTAAGTAAATCATGTGCTATTTGTGTGACTGTGAAAGATGTTAGCCGTGTCCTAGACTAAATCTCTCAAGGTGATGCAATATTGATTCTGACATCTAATCTATATTTTGCCGAGAGGAAGTTATCCCAGTGGAGTTAAACTAACTGTGAAATTCTACAATCCAGCTCAGAGAACACCATCAGCTCCACACAAATAGATGTCCAACATTATTCAATCAGGTTACCTCTGGCTGCCTCATCTTTCCATTACGGCTTTATATACCTCCCGCGAACATTTGCTAAACCTTAAGATCTTTTTATTAAAGATTCTCAAGGATCATATAACGAATATAACACGAATTAATCAGTGTGGTAGTATTTCACCAGCTGTGCCCCCCTATAAATGTGATAATTCAATTCAAAGACTCAAGAAAACAACCCCTCAGGGACATTTAATCTCTCTCACAATTTGCTTTGGGCCTGGAGACATAAATTAATACATGTACAAAATAAAAATTAAAAAGAGTTCACTCTGTGAAACTGATTTGTTAATATGGTCCAAAATGTTGAAACCTTTCAGGAATTTCACTGTCAATGCAATAAACTCTCAAAAAGGATATCCAATGTGTCATCTGTTACAGGCCCTCAGTTTAACAGTATTATTACCCCTGTTTTAATTGTTCATGTATTAATATTATAAGGCTCATTAGAGGCCAATATAGTTTACATGTATTTGAAATGGTATTTAGAAGGTACATGTATGAACTGTGTTTGGTTTAATTACCTTTCTAATACATGATGAGGAAATTAGGTCAGCCACAGGTAAGCCTCATACTGATATTTTGTTTCTGATTGGAGTCACAGATGTGAAGTAGGTCATTTAATTGTGAACAGTGAGATGTTAGAAAATGTACACACATGTAGTTCTTTCAAATGTCCTATTTCTGTTAATGGTAAGGAATGAGGACAGATTAAAAATTGGAATTTTACATGATTGTGAAATTTGATATACTCATGTACTTTAAGTAATATTAACTGTTATTTAAAATGAGTTGATTTTTATTTTACGCATTGTACTTTAGTAAGAGTCTCCAAATTTGTTTTCCCTCAAAATGAGGTAGTGTATTCTAAGATGTGTACGCTACGACCATGGCTTTGTGAATAGCGCGTGCTCTTACTTATCCTACTTTGATGTACCGTTTATGTGATCGAGTGTGTTTGTCGACCATCAGGTACAATTATAGGAGTGAGTCACACGTTGTGGCTCTGGCAATCAATGGGGTGGTTTTTAGAGGTTTTCATCTGTTTTACCACCGTAATTTAGCAAGGAACAGTGTGAAGTGGATGGACAGTTTGATGTCATATAAGTGAAAAACCCTTGAGTACGATATTAAACCCCAATCAAACAATCAAACAAATCTCAGATTTGTAGATGGCACTTGAGGAACACTTTGACCTTAACAACAGAGGGAAAACATTTCACATGTGATGATTATATTAGGGTGTGGTCAATTACTGTTAAAATACCTGTACCAATAAGTACAGGGCTAAAAATCAATCAATCATTTATTTGTTTTAGCCTGTTCAGCACTTTAGTTTAGTTATCATTTGTTATTTTTCATTTATGGTTTTCTGATTGCATATATAAATATTACTATTTTCCTAATAGGAAATAAGTATTTTCCCAAAATGCATTATCCTAAATAAGCCAATTGTGAGATTTTGCTGTCTTTAAAAAGAGTTTCTAAAATCTCAAATTCTGCCTTTTGCATATATTATTTATTTTCCATTGTGAACTTTGCAGCTCATTTGGATGGATTGGTGATCCCTTCAAAGGAAGGGTTAAACATTGAGACAGTCACGTTGAAATGGTGCACCCCAAAGTCTAATGTTGCAGGTAGGTCAAATTTAGCCTAGTATGACTATAATGTTGGGGCCAGTTGCATGAAAGAGTATTAGCAGCTAACACAAGATGAAATCATTAATAGCATTAATAGCTAGGCGTGAGGTCATCTAACAGCGGCTTATATTTAATAGTGCATTGAGCAACTGGCCTCTGCTCTTAAGAGATATAAACTCATAATATTTGGTCGCTATCATCAGGAGCTTGTTTTATGCAACAAAACCTTTGTCTTTCCACCCATAGAGCTTGGCAGAATCTTGTCCCCACCAACCCAAACATGGCCCGCGGCCGTATCTTAGTGGTAGCATGTGCGCTTATTAATCCTGCTTCCATGTACCGTTCACCAGATCAAGTCCGCCTGTCGACCATCAGGTTTTTGAGCGAGTCACTCATTGTGGCTCCGGGAATCGCTGTTTTTTTTTTATATGAGGTTTCCTCTCGGTTTTCCACCGTTATAAGGCAAGGTGCAGTGTGTAGTGGACAATCCGTGGTCATATTAGTGAAATACCCTTGAGTACAATATTAAACCCCAGTCATACAAACAAACATTCTAATCTATAAACAAATTTGGTTTTTGATTGATTGATTTGATTTGATTTTATTCACCAACACAATGGATGCATATACATAAAACAAATATATAAAAATAACACAAAGAAGAAA
>JAVFBX010249880.1:0-10082 GCA_034783855.1 Mopalia kennerleyi | reverse complement strand
CATCATATCTGTATATGTTGTGAACACAATAAGTCGTTAATAAATTCTCAGATTAACTTGAAACTTGAAATGTAGTCACCTCTTATTAAGGCAACAGATGGGATTACATTTCGTCAATTTTTTTGATAAAAACAAAATGGCCCACATTGTATGATGTTACAACATTCACTCTTATGTTTTGTGAACATGATAGACAGAGAACAAATTCACGGATAACTTGGAAATGAGCTTTCTTTCATGACTGATGGGGGTGGGGGCATATTGTTTAGCAATCTCTGATTGCTTTTCTCTTGTTTTTTTTTGTCCACCACTACTGTAGTAGGGGGGAATTAGAAATGCTACTCGGTGTCCGTCCGTCCGTCCGTCGTCACAAATGCTTGTGAACACCTTAACTTGAAAACAAATTCACCTATTAACTTCAAACTTGGTATGTCGCTTCCTCCTATTAAGGCGACGGATGGGATTGCATTTCACCGAATTCCGTAAAACAAAATGGCTGTTATTACATATTTGTATAATATTAATGCCTGTTTGTGTTGTGAACACAATAAATAGAGAATTAATTCACGGAATAACTCCAAACTTGGTATGTAGCTTTCTCCTGTTAAGACGACAGATTGGGTGGCATTTCACCGAATTCCGTATAACAAATTGGCTGTTATTACATAATTTTAGAATATTCATGCCTGTTTGTGTTGTGTACACAATAAGTATAGAATTAATTCACGGATTAACTTCAAACTTTGTATGTAGCTTCCTCCTGTTAAGACAACCGATGGGATTGTATTTCACAAAATTATGTAAAACAAAATGGCTGTTATTACATTATTTTAGAATATTCATGCCTGTTTGTGTTGTGAACACAATACGTAGAGAATAAATCCACGGATCAACTTTAAACTTTGAAGATACCTTCCTGCCTTTGAGACAGTGGGTGGGATTGAATTTCACCAAGTTTCGTAAAACAATATGGCCGCCAATGCATTATTTTACAAAATTGATATCTGTATATGTTGTGAACACAAATTCACAGATTAACTCAAAACTTAAAATATGGCCTAATAAGACAACAGATGGGAATTTCATCAAATTCCGTAAAACAAAATGGCCACCATTTCATAATTGTACAATCCTCATATATGTATATGTTGCAAATACAATAACTCATTGATAAACAGGAAGTATAGTCTCTTCCAACTCAGACAAAATATAGGATTACATTTCATCAAATTCTCTATTAAACAAAATGGCCCACATTGCATGATTTTACAATATTCACTCTTATGTTTTGTTGGTGAACTTGATTGGTAGAGAATAAATTCACCAATTAGCTTGGAATTGAGCTTTCTTTGATGATTTCATTTAATTACACGAACCAAAATGGAATTCAATCGGTTTACAAAGATATGCCTAATATTGCATAGTGCACAAAAAAGGTGATATACACAATAGCGTTTTACTTTTTGGCTCTTTGAAGAAAGAAATAGTTCTTAAACAAAAGTATGAAAAGGCTATTTGAGCGTTTTCAAAATGTCGTACTTCCAATTGATTTGTTTCTGTTAACAGTTCCGTATCAGAAAACCAGGTGGTAGACGAGGTGCTGAGGTGGGCTTCACTTTATGTGATACTATGGGTATGGAGCAGGAAGATGGTCTCAATCTCGAGGATCTAATTTTTGTGCTTGATGGAAATGTGCCTGATGGTTTTCGGGTAAGCACTGCCGACAACATTTGTATTGCAGCTAGCAGAGGGAAATACCTACTCCAGTTCCATTAGGTTCTTCTCTCATCATTATATCAACAAGTGGCCTTTGTTTGAACTTAATGTTGTTGGTCTAACAAATAATCAAATAAAAAAACAGAAAAATATTTCCCAGATTATTTACCAGATTTTATTAATAATACATTCTTTTGAATCATAAAGTGCATATCGGTGCTGTAGCACCATGTGCTAAAGTTTTAATTTTTAAGTTTTACTAAAAAATACTTTAAAAGTCGTCAGGATCCAGAACATTTTGCATGATTCAGCGATAAAAACCTCATGATTTAGCGATAGCAATCTCATGATTCAGCGATAACAATCTCATGATTCAGCGATAACAACCTCATGATTCAGCGATAACAATCTCATGATTCAGCGATAACAACCTCATGATTCAGCGATAACAATCCCATGGTTTAGCGATAACAACCTCATGATTCAGTGATAACAATCTCATGAACCAGCGATAACAATCTCATTATTCAGCGATAACAACCTCATGATTCAGCGATAACAATCTCATGATTCAGCGATAACAATCTCATGATTCAGCGATAACAATCTCATTATTCAGCGTTAACAATCTCATGATCCAGAGATAACAATCTCGTGATCCAGAGATAAGAATCTCATTATTCAGCGATAACAACCTCATGATTCAGCGATACAATCTCATGATTCAGCGTTAAAAACCTCATGATTCAGCGTTAACAATCGCATGATTCAACGATAACAATCTCATGATTAAGCGATAACAAAATCATGATTTAGCAATAACAACATCATGATTAATCACTGAAAATTGACTGCTCACGGTTCCGGATATCCTAACCTTGTCAATGTGTGAAGTTTATGAAAATAACTGCCAGTGCACCAGTAGGGATTATAGTCCTTATACGATGTTAATTCTCTTTGATGAACTTTACAAACAAACTCCTGTTTCCACTGTTGTATGGCATTCTTTTTCGTTTACAGTTCAGTGCTCACATGCGCATCACTCCAAGTTCTCCAGGTTTCGTGCGCAATCCAACATGGAAAGAGAAAATGCACTGTTTGGCTTATGTTGTGGACGGGACGAAAATCCACCTTGCTCCTGGGGAAATCAAAGAGAAATTCCTACAACTGCGTGCTTTGGCCAGTGCTAGAGGTATAGATGATTTGTATTAAACATATTCGGTTTGCAGTGTTCGTATTTCGGCTCGTCTAGTTGCCACATCTGTTTAATGTTTAACTCCAGACCAGAAAACCTCAAACTGATAGAAAAAAAACCCAGATTTTGTCAAAGTTCGCTGTTTGTATTTGGTCTTATGAAAATATGACACCAAAGCACATTTAACCGCGTCGATTGGTTTGTCAAATTTACCAATCAAACTTAGGGTACAAATGCCGAAGTTTTCCGCTGTGGAGTCTCGGTTTCTCGGACGCTTGTTGTCGACCACTACTAAAGTAGGTGTGGGAGGGGGCGGGGGATTAGAAATGAGCATATTTTGTCAAAATTATCCTTTAGCTGTGGACATGATTGCTACTAACCTTGTTAAATATACTTTCCGAGACTTTATCGTTTTAGACCTATTCATTTCACGGTTCGTGTGTCTTGGAATTTGCGTCTCCTTTTATGTCGCTTCACATTAGGTGTGTCTTTGCTTTTCACAACGCAATTTACGTTTACATTTGTGCTGCATAACAAGGCACCTTAGTACCTACCTAACATTGTATTTCACCAGACCGGTGTGTTAAATTACTCATTACTCTGTTTATTATTATAGGAATAAGAGTTGTTATCCTGGTCACCCATATTGACGAGGTGTGCCAAGAGGTCAGCAAAAATGTAAAAAATGCTCACAAGAGCGTTGCAGTTAAAGACACCGTGGATAAAATCAACAGGATTACAGGGATACCCATTTCATTCATATTCCTGGTTAAAAACTACTGCGACGAGACAGAGGTTAAGGAAGAAATTAACGCACTGAATTTGACAGCTCTTCAGAAAATGCTGGATTATGCTGATGATATTCTTGATGACGTGGATCAGTAACAAGACTTGGGGACTTTTGCATTAGCCAGATTAACGTTTAATTTTCATTGCGTTCTGTAAGAAATTTGGAGATGTTGTCAGTGCTTAACTTACGCTAAGACAAGCTGTTTATATGGTCTTAGACTCTTCCAATTTGACAACAAACTATGTTTTAAACTGTGCCATTTTTGGTCAAAATCTGGCATGGCATTTGTTTTTAAATCAACTTTTATATCGCAATCGTGAGGCTGATAGTTTATTTTGTTAAGGCTTGGTATTTACTGTAACGCTTTACTTCTGAAATTACTGTACCTTCAATCACCCTATACGACTATTTTTTGTGTGAGAAATATTTACACTATTCTTAGGAAAAAGCTGGGAATCAGTGTTATTCTTGTCATTTGTTCTATCAATTAGTCCACTGTGTTAGTAATAAATTCAGAGAAAAGTTCAGATGGAGTTCGACAGAACATACATCCATTAACAAAGAAATTAAGAACGGATTTATAAATGAATTGTGAGGCTTTAATAAATTAATATGCCTATCCAAGTCGAAGTTTTAAGACGCTTGTTACAAAGTTACTTTTTTGTTCATTAAATGTGAAGAAAAAAACCCGGTTTCCTTTCCAACCACTTAAATCGGTGAATTTGGTAAGGGCCCAACTCCACATAGTTAAGTTTTACATGAGAGCGTTTTTACAGCTAATTGCTCAGGGTATAGTGCGTTTTCGAGATGTGAAATATTGCTATTATTAGGCTTCAGTATGGAGTTGGGTCCATGTTGAATTCACCGAATCACTTGTGTGGCCCATTCCTTCTTTCCCGGACTACACAAAAAGTCACAATTCGCCCGCTTCGCCTTACATAGTTTTGCCTCTTATTGTATATATTGTTGTCATAACACTGTATAATGAAAATGTTACAACCCTGTTAGCAATTACAATAAACTGGATTGCCATAAACTGGACAAGGAAGCAAGTGACTCTTCGTTTGCATAAGGCCATCTGGCTAAGGGTAGTTTGTTTGAAGAGTAGCACTACTGTCTTTACTTAACAATGCAGGAAAATTAACTTACTAACATTATTGAAGCTCTTGACATCTTGGTTGTGCTGGTCTTAATTATTGTTGGAATACACCCCCGTCATATAAGCGAAATACCCTTATTTACGTATTAAAAGACTAATCCCCTACACGAACATAAATTTAATCGAGTCTACCGACTAATGAGTTTAATTCATATACAACAACACTATCCAGGTTATATTGTATCAAACATAACTGATAAGGGTTTCCATTGATGATCAAGGATATTTCACCGAAATGACAGCATAATACAGTGAACTGGGTGTCCTAATAACCATTTACCAGAGAAAGAAATATCATTATGAGGTACAAACCAGGCAGAAACACGCTGGTGTATAACTATCACACTTGTCAGGACAATTAACAAATCCCCCGCCCCACCATTCCCACAAGTTCAATCAGTATGGGGCAATAATAGTCAACTGTTGTCCTGTTCTGCACGTGTGCGAGACTATAAAATACGCTTAATTATCTCCCTTGTACACTTTCGACCATGCCGTTATGCTCTCCATAAATTATTCCTTCACCTCAAACTGGGAGTATAGCTTCCTTCTATTAAAACAACATCTGCAGATGGGATGGTTTTTAAACGATTCCGCAAAACAATATTGCTGCCATTGCATCATTTTACAATAAACATGTCTGTAGTACGTTGTGAACACGATAGCTCTTACGTATTCACGGATTACCTTGAAACCTAAAATATATCCTCCTCCTGTAAAGACAACGGATGTGATTGCTTTTTGCTAAATTATGTAAAACAAAATAGCCGTCATTCCATAATTTTACAATATCTACGCCTGTGTTGTGAACATGATAACCTAAGATCAAATTCACAGATTAGCCTGAAACTTGGAAGTATAGGCTTTCTCCCATTAGGACTAAGGATGCGATTGCAATTCCAAAACAATGTGGCCGTCATTGCGTAATTTTACAATATTTACGTCTGTTAGTGTTGTGATTCAGTACTTATGACGTGAATGTTTTCCACAAAAGTTTCACAAAAAGTATCGCCGACATTCCACCATAATTTCCATTTTTTGAAGAAGACAAAAAAAATACTGATTTTAAATATAAGTAGGAAAAAGTGATTTGGCTGGGATTATGAGAATATTTTGCCAAAACAAGACTTAAGCGGTGGACCGGCTGGTTACCAAGCTTGTTTCATTGTTCATTTTTACTTAGGTACTAAATCGACCCAGACGTTTATGAAGCCATTATTTGGGAAGCGAAAGTTTGTTTAGGAGTTTCATGCTGCTCTGGTGCTCTCAGAGCTAACTGGCAACCAACAGGAACTCCCATCTGTTTGTGATGTCCTCGCACCGCGTCCTGTGATTGTCCTGGAGTCATTCCCGTATTTCTTGTATTGAAATACTTGCTACATGTAATTAACAAAGAGCAAACTAACTTTTACCTATACTGTAGTTCAGGAATATCATATCCGGCTTATTAATGTCATATTGCTGTCTATACTTTCTTGTTCTTTATTGAAAACACTGCAATTAATAATTACATATTTGTATTGTCATTCTCTTGAGTATTGAATTTTTTTGTACTTCAGATCGTTATAAAAACTATACTCTGTGATAAGCAAATGTTAAATGCGTAAAACATAAATCTTGAGGTAAAACTAAATCCAACGGTAAGGGAAAAGTTAACCAACGTCTTCTTGACGTCAGCTCAACTTGATAAAAACATTTATTCAACTAATTACCAACGATTAGGTGTCTAAATGTCACAAATTAATGAAACGGATTGTCGAAGGTTTATGGACGTTAATTGTCAACATAATAAGAACGTTAATAAAGCCAAATATCGTGAGAATTTAAAAATGGGGAATCAACCGGTAAATATCAGCATTAATCAACGCTTACAAAGCGTTTTCTACCGTCATGTTTATGCTGTTTTAACGTCAAATAACCAGGTTTAATAAACGTTAAAAGATTAACAAAACGAAGGATAAATAACATCAGCATAAAAAACGCGTATTCAACCGCACACCACCGTTATCTCAACGTGAATGAAACGTTCGTATGCTACCTGGTCTGGTTATCTACATACGCGAATAAAATCGTCCTTATAGGGCCTGACAATACTTTGTTCCTAGTCCGTTGGAATTGGGCAAGGGTACTGCACAACCCAAATCCCATGAACACACGTACGAAGAGCCCGCACTTGGTGAATTATACTGTTTTGTGTGTATCGACACGATATACTGCTAACTACTTGTTGTCGGCAGCTATATCTAGGCTGCTAAATTATGTAAACTCGCTTAAGGTGTATGAGCACTTCTCGGTCAGCTAGAAAAGGACATGCGTCTTTTGCCGTATTCTGATCTAGATCCCATTAATATATGTTATACCGCACAGACCCGTTCTTTGGGGGAAAAAGAGCTGGAGAGGGCGTCAATTCAGAATCTTAGCCCTGTACTACGAGAGCAATCGTATTCTCGCGAGAGTTTCTCTAGTGGACGAGACTAAGATAACTCTCGTACTCTTTGTCAGACCATCGCGCATTAATTTCCGCCAATATTTGGGGCGACGTATGTCACAGACCAGCAAATAAAACAGGCGCAAAACGAGATGGCCCGGATGTATCTTAGAGTCAATGTCTCGACGTACGAAGTAGAATCGATTGCGATTTAGAATGCTACCAGAGAAACGAAACAATATGGTGTATGGGATTACGTGTCAAGCCTCTGGTTGTACAGACAGATATGTTGGGGGAAACCAAACAACCATTACGCATGAGGATGTCCCAACACAAAAGACCACACAGTAATGGCAACGAGTCGACCGTGTTTACAAATATATTTGAAAGTGAACATAAAATCAAATCTGAAAATGTTAAAATAATAGATACTGAAATCAGATTTGCTGAACGAGGGGTGAAGGAAGTTATATGGGTTAAAGCTGAGTCCCCTTGGCTGAATAGAAATGGGAGCCTTCGGTTCAAACTATCGGAAGCATGGAACAAAACGTTAGAATATTACAAGAGTAGTGTTACTCCGAACAACGAAAGACTCCTGTTGGCTTCAATATTGCGGCGGTATATTTTGCCATCATCAAGAAAGTAATGCAAAAGGTGACATGAAAAATATTTATAGGTGTTCAATACAAACAATCATATGATTCTAAAATATAAGTTACAATAAAATAAAATATAAGTTACAATAAAATGAATCCAAAAAGAAACAATAAAATGTTTACATTAAAGCCAGTTTATGAAAGACGATGCTGATTTCCCTGACCAATTTTGTTAGGGACCATCCCATGGCCTCGAAAGTAGATCCGATCTAGTTTAACTGATACATTAATTAATCTGCTGACATTACTGCTCGTTGGTCTCTTAAAAATTGGATTGACATTTAGCAGACGTGGGGATAGAATGAAGCAGCAGGTGGATGCAATGGGTTTGGAGGAAGAGTACAATCCTGTATATAATGATTCCAATTGCACCAGTAACATCCAGTGAATTTTCTCTGATGACTTGCCTCTCTCTGAAATATCTTAGATCATGGTTATACATGTTAACCCCAGAAATGTCTATTTTCGTATCCCTTCGAACTTTTTTGGTTCTTTATGATTTAATGGATCAGAAAGAGAGCATTGCTTTGTTTTAACATTGTTACCAACAGTTTTATCTCTGATATTTTTCCAAATGGTTTCCTTTTATCAGTGGTGTCACTGTGATTTTCTACGTATATCTTTACTACACGATTTGTTCTTTTATTATGATTTTCTGACACTACTCGTCGATGTGTTTCTAAATAGTCGACCTCTTGATAGGCTGTGTCATCTATATCCCAGAGTTCTTTCACCTATATTTAGCGTGTACACGTGTTGATTCATCATTTATTCCGTCCAAAAATCTTCTTAATAGGTCTTCATTTATGGTCATACAGTCTGCATTTGCATGAGCTTTGTCATATAATAAATTGAACAAATTAGAAGTGTATAAAACTAAACCGTTTTCGAAAAATAAGGAAGTTTGTTAATTAGAATCTTCAAAACGAAACGGGAGTGTGATGGATATACTAATTTGACATGTTATTCGTCCTGTGCTTGCCTTGTCTGTAACTGTCAGTCACCTGTTGGTAGTGTAATGTTTAATTCATGTTTTATTTAGTTTACTTTAGTGTAGTTTAGATTAGTTTACTTTGTTGATTCATACTCCTAAAAGTCAAACGGATCCATTAACAGAGATGATAACAAAATAACAGATGATAACAGGAACAGATAGAATTATGAATATATAAAGGTAAAAGTAAAATTCTAAGTTGACAAAGCAAGAAAAATCAGACCTAAAATTATAAAATCGATGTACTTTCTCTTTTAAATTGCGTAAATGGGGTAAAGATATCGATATCATTAGAGCAAGACACGGTGTTAAAATATTCCTAAATGTGATGGTAAATCATTATATCCCTGAAATAACGTGCACGATTACTTGAAATGTCAGTTCATAGATATCCCATCATCGCCATATTAGCATTCATATCCTGTTCAATACCACCGCCTCCCCCAATCCTTAAGACATACAGTTTTGTGCACACAACTGAGTCTAGTCATAACTCTTTAGGAAGTTTAAGCTTTCATTATGATCATATGTAAGATTGTGCAATAATAAGTTTCCGTTTGATAAATGTTAAATATACAGTCTGCTGTGAGCCTCAACGAAAGATAAGGAAAGTAATGTTTACTTTAAGAAATACTTGAATACGGGCACAGACCACTTTATTTATCTTACCTGAAAATGATAATAAACAACAAGTGGAAGCGTTTTTCATAGAAAGGCGTTTAGTCCCATGCGCATCTCCTAAAAGCAAAAACATGCATAAATACACACATGCACATATGTTGCCGTTGCACTACTAGGCTGAACGTGATAAGCCAATAACCGGGGAGAGAAAACACACACGATAGATGTTACCTGTGGTTTACTGGGGGTAAATGGCTAACAGCAACTGTTCAAAGTGGGATATGGTGTAAGACCACTATTATCAACTTCCGTTTTGTCAGGCTCGAATATAGTGCTTTAAAAAATTATGTGTTGTCATGTTTTATTTGTTTTGCTGCTGGGAATTTGTTTTTGGTGGAGTATTTGGTATTGATGTGAAGTAATTGAGTGAAGGTTTCTGGTCAGTGTAATAAACTCAGTCAAAAAAGAAACTTCACACTCGTTTGGATGTCGATAAGTTGAACATACAAGAAAAGTGGTTTTA
>JAVFBX010249869.1:0-10083 GCA_034783855.1 Mopalia kennerleyi | reverse complement strand
ATGCTATTATAGCTGGATAAATCGAATTACACACAAAATTGCAATAAATTTTAAAACAGTTAGAAAGTATTCGGGTATGGCGCTGGGCAAAACCAGTGTACATTATACATCAGCTTAATAGATCAACTATACTATTATCAACGTAAGGAACAAATAAAAGGACTCCACCGTCTGTTGCTGCCAGCAAAATGGAATCAATGAATTGATGACTTGAGCGAGTTGAAATTAAGTTTTCCTGGACGGATAACCCTGCTACCAAACGTCATTAAGAATTGCAGATGAAAAAGAGTGAAAAGCATTTCAGAATGAATATCTAGATGAGTTCTAAGACACTATTAGAAGCTAAAATACAGAACTGACAATTCAAATAGAATTTTTTTAAAAATAGTTATTAAAAGAACTTACCTCGTTCGATTAAATGACCACCGTTGGGTGATGCTAGTTCATCGGGACTCTATCAGTCGATTATCCAATTTGTAATGGAATGACTGGTCGCTACGTGCTCTTATGATGTTATAACCGAGAGGGGATGGTGGCATTTATAGTGATAAGCTGACAGGTGCCCGAAATAAAAGGCCTTCCTCTTCTCTCCGACCAAGCAAAACCATCAATAAATATTTAGATATATATTAAGCGGCGCAGTTACGTAGTTATTGTATGATTTTTCATCTGCGCGTTTAAGTTGTCTTTGTTGGTTGCTGAGAGGCGAAGGTCTGGGCCGGCCAACCCCTGATGTTAATCCGTCTGAAGAGGATCATTAAACAGGCGCTGTCAGAAAGCAGCATAAGAAGCCAAAGTGGATAACTCGCCCACCATTTACCTTTTGCCAGATAATGAACAGTAGTATTTATTGTAGCCGTGCTCCCGGCTTCCGGAAACCCACATTGTTAATTAATTAAGTACTCATTGGTCAGGTCGAACTGATAATGAGAGCAGCGGATATACAAATAAAGTATCACCGATAAGCCTGACGTTTATTCCCTTTGCAGAATTGTACACAATTTTTAATATCAGAATTTCGGATGGGAGAATTTTAAATCATTTTAACGGGTTTATCGTGGTCTTTACAAACGACTAGCTTTGGTTACGCACCAATTACTCCAAGGTTACCATACACTTCTGGTACAGACCAAGTCTGTTTCTTGCACCCACACATATAAATGCTGCACCTGATATACAGCATTGTGTCTGACGGCCATACTTTGAAATTATAGGCTATAACCGTGCAACTTAATTTCCCCAGTGGTGCAATTTTATTTGATAGACAAACAATTACGTTTTTTAAAATTCTAAATTAGTTTCCCGCGTGAAACTGAGCCAATCAGATCTCACGGATATTAATTCCCCCCGCGTAACACCCAGTCGGAACCCAGAACTAAGAAATTAATTTCTCTCGGGTTAGTCAACCAATCAAACACAATCTTCAAACACCTTTATTAAATGTTTCTTACCTATCCAATCTCTGATTGGCTGGTTATCACGGGGAAAAACAATTTCGATTATAAAAAATGCGTATGTCTATAATTTGTTTTGCTCATCATAAATATAACACGGTGGTAATTTTTTTACCCCGAGATAGTAGCATGGTTATAGGTAATCATTCGACAGCTTTTCTGAAATAAATCGTTTCATTGGCTGGCTAACATGGGGGAAAAATCCCCCGAGTTAACATACTCCTTCCACGGTACCGTACTAAGTAAAAAAAATTCAGCATTTGGAAGATTATTTTTTCAAAATATAGCATTTTATAATCGTACTGCAAATTAGTTATTTTTAAACATTCCCTTGGTAGCGCATTTGCCCCTATTGGATCCCAGCCCCAGGACTTGTTATCTGCATATCTTCCCTGCAAGGCAACTGTATCACTCCCCAGACTTCCCCCGGCCCTTCTCTCCCTATGACACTCGCCCAAAAGCAACTTTCATCTTCAGAAACGGCATCTATCAAGCATAAGGTGTCATAATAGGGTGGTGTCCATGAGGAAATGTCAGGGGGTGAAGGTGGTAATGTTCAGAGAGGATATCCCATGTACGCCAGTTGCTCGTGTCTATCGAAGGGGATACACCGGTCGTATTCTGGGGATACACAGGGCGTATTATGAGCTCAAAACTACGATGATGTAGGCCTAATGGGTTGTTTACAATAATAATTTAAACCCATGTATACGAATACCTGCATTACGAATGTTGCAGGATTAAAATCCAGCATTATGAAATTAGATCCACGATATAAAACTATATTTTAACAAGAATTGCCAGTTTCTTGTTACCAACGACTCCCCCTTCCTCCCCTCCCCCTTTACTTCTCTCCCGGTACTGGTAACTTCACTAGATTTGTATTATATCCATAAAGATTCGTTATTTGATATTGGAGTGAGTTGGTGTGATTAGCTAACCAAACATTGAAGTCACGCATGACGACAGTAATAACCGCTTGATTTCAAAACGAGAACTCTTTAATAGTAAGTCTGTTTACTGAATAGGGCGTTGTTTAAAGTCAATGCGAATTACACAAACAACAATTTCCGTTAATGTTACTGATAGAGTCCTATCGGTCCGATTTCATACAACACGTTTCAGTTCAATGCAGGCAATGACTCGCATACAATAACCTTTTATTGTGATCTTTCTACAAATATCCGATTTAAAGGCTGCAATGAGGTAAAATCTTCGTGGGAGTATTGTCTGTGCGACAATAATTGATAAATATACACTTACTCGCAAAATTTACACAAAAAAGCGCACTTCCACTCGGGATTTCTCTATTGGCACATATTCATTCCCGTAAAATATTAATCCTTTTCAAATCATTATAAAAAGGTATAACGGTACAGCTACCATATAATGTATGATTTCGAAATCATATATGCTTTGTCTTTAAATATATGTCTGATCGTTAGAAGCAAACTATACCTGTATGACCAGACAAGTGGCAAACGCAGGTAAACACTTTAGTAGGTGCTTTATACACGCGCCTTATAGTCTTTGTGTCAGATATATTTTGCGTCAATTGTTCACTCATGGGTTATTGAAATCTTTCAGTATTCTGGATTATTAAACACTGTAAAGTTTTCCAATAAATACAATGCCCCAGTTTTACGTGTTTTTTTAAATCACGTAGTAAATTCTATATACATCAGATACGTGTGGAAGATCGAAAGAGTGTGTATTACGGAAAAATTATACCACATGCACTTGCGCACTGATATAAAAGTTTACTTTGTACCCGCTTTTAGTTTTACTAAGATACATGTATAAAAGCTCAATCCAAGAAATACAGATGGATTGTTCTTATTTTTAGATCGTTGTCGGGAACCAAAACCAAAAATTGCTGGTAAATGATAAAATAATACAAATTCTGTTTAAAACGACATTCTAAAAAAAACAAATTGGCTTTGCAAGTGTAAAACAAAAAGATGAGTGGATTTTCTTTGAAGATATGAGAAATAAAAGCATCCAGGGCCTCAATTACAGACTTCTCCCTCTCAGTCTGTATTAAGTGGCAATGTATTCGCTCAACAAAGTACAATCTGATCAGAAGCGCCTCCACCCTCTGCGTTTTCCAAAGCATTTGTTATTTTCAGCGAAGAATAAATCAGGAAAACTACTATCTTATAGGCCTACAATTGCGACCGATTCTGTAATTAATACGTCTCATTTGTCGGGGAAAAATAAAATGATGTAGACTACGGTAAAAATACTTAATAAACCTGTCGCCTGATATAATATTCACTCTTTACTTGTCCTCATAATCGGAATTTTTTTTATAACAGAATGTATGTTTTTTTGTTTCAGTCGTAATTGTTGGCTGTAAAAATATGCGAGTGTTTGTCTTTCGGCAGTCTTCGCGCTCAATGACCTAAATATAACATACGTCATTGTCTGCGCTTTGTTTTGTTGTAGTAATCTCGCTGCAGAGAGGGGGGAAGGGGCATTTCCTGATCAACTCTCTCGACTTGGGAGTGTGCCTTGCTGTGGCTAAACTTGCATAGCATGTCGAATATATTCCTATTGTCTTTGCATTCGTCTTGAAGGTCTACACAAGACGATATGAACACAAACGAAGGTTGGATAGGGCCCCCTTGCTGTCGGGAGAAATCATTCATCAGTTTTTTGATAAATGGAAGTCTTTTGTACATATGTAATATAAAATTTTATGAAATTCTTTTTCACATGTGTGAAATAGTTAGGTTTTTGTTGTTTATTTTACTTATGTGAAGAAGAATTCCCCACATGTTGAAAAGAATTTTACATATGTGAAATAAAATTTTAATTTATATATGTATAGAATTCTTTTCAACATATGTAAAATTCATTTCAACATATGTGGAATTCTTCTTCACATAAGTAAAATAAAAAGCAAAAACCTAACTATTTCACACATGTGAAAAAGAATTTCATAAACTTAAAAAATATTTCATAAACATATCACATAAGTGAAAATCTTTTCAATATAAGTACAAATGAATTTCATATATGTGAAAAAGAATTGTACATAAGTAAAATAAAAGCAAAGCTAATTCGATATATGTAGAATAAAGGTAGAAGTGATAAAACGGCTTGCCATACGCATTCTTTTCAATTAAGAAATGTGTAAACAACACAGCTTCCATTATCTATGACTCATTTTATTAATCATAGCGAGACTGTAAGGGATCGTCTGGCAATACCGCTCTGCAGGGATTTATAACGCCAAATAAAGTTATATATATCATTAATTTATATTTATAAAAAAAAAATTAATGACAATGTCGAGGTTTTTTTTAAGATGTGCAAAAATCTGTTAACATATGACATAACACCTTTCGTGTTTATAGAACAGATGCAGCTTGCCATGGTCGTTTTTTATGACGTTTAGATTTCATCCAATAGTCATCAAAAAAATTAAATTGTCACCTAAGCAGTTCTATTTTACTTGAACTTTGATTCATATGGAAGATGATATAATGATAATGCTTGCTTTTTTTAAACTTCAGACAGAAAACTGCTTTTGCAATTAACGTCTCTATCGTTAAGTTGTACTACATGTATATTGAATTTATCCAGAAAATTAAAAAAAATATCTAGAACAAGTATATGCCTTGATTTAAGTAACATTGAACAGGTTATTTAAACTGACGAGAGCAATTGGTCAAATGGTTTTTTGTGTCTTTGATGATTTGGTTATCGTAGGCTGTGCAGGGACCACTAGGATCTACCACGTCTTATTCTAGCTGGGCAGAATCTATCCCTGGAGGAACCTCTGTCTCCATTGCACGAGCGACTAGGACTGTTCAGTATTATACTTGATGATAAACATTAGCTAAATGTTATCATTTGTAACGTGAACAAAACACTGCTGAGCTACTTGAGGGATTTCCGGAAGGATTCCGACTTCTCTCGGGACATTAATCCAATCATGTTTCCAGCATCTGGTTAGTACGAATAAATCGGCAACCTTTAAAGGCGCGGAATGTGAGGGATTTTCATGGTGGTATATCTGTTGTCCAGGAAATCCCATAGACAGCATCGTCACGTCCTTTCAATTCAACATGTGTGTGGTTTCTGGTCACAGTCAAGATATGGAACTACAGACGTCATTTTAAGTTATGACGTTACTCCCCAATTTTACCACTTCTGTGCGTCAATTGTCAGTAGGCCAAAAAGAGACACACATAATTTAGTTTTTAAAATGTATTTGTTCCAACAGCCGTTCATCAGTAATTTTTTTCAGAATACAATCAAGCTAATTTTACTTAAAATATTCCAGCTCTGTTCTTCCGGAGGTTTTGGGAGAGAGAAAAAGGAGGTGGATAGCATTCCTGATATCACCGAGGCATCACACAGGAAGGCTTCAAATACAACACAAGACACACGGGCTAAGTGTTCCTTGAAAGCGATGCGTCGCCTAACTCGAGGTTGTCTTACCCAAAATCGAACTTGTCCCTTGATTTCCGGATTTTCCGAACTGCATCTACACTTCTATTAATGTTTGGTCAAGTTAACAATAAAAAGTATGGAGAGATTTATGGATATGCAACTCGGACAGTAGGAAAGCCGGAACAATTCCATATTAAAAACGACTCTCTTTACAACATTTTTCTGACTTTGTTATCTGTTGAATCTCTGTTAACGTCTAAAAGTAGATGATAACAACTCATTTAATAATTTATAGTTGATAAAGTAGTCAATGCAAGCCCCACTGCTCAGACAGGTTTATAATTTTGTCCTGAAACTAATTGATATCTCAACCTAATTATCGATTATATTTATAGCGGCTTTTAATCTTGTATCACACGCAAATCTTCGGCTTACCCACTTTCCTTCGAAGTTCTCTCTTTTTATTTGCGCCATAGTTTACTCTACAAACACTCAATATGGCTCCAATGGAACCTTTTAAAGATGGACAACCCCTTTGAAGGTAAAAATTGTCAAACTTTTATATTTCTTTTTTAGAACATTCTGTTTATTTATTATCAAATGACATAATCATCTAGTAAAGTGTATCTAAAATTTTGTGTTTTAAATTGAATTATGAAATTGGAACTTTCTGCATTAAAAGATTAACAATTACAAAAGTTAGTCGAATTTACAACAATTGAGATACTCTTAACCAGAGTATCATGTCACTAATTAGCATGCCGAATTCTACGAGTGTAGAACAAAGGATTTATAAAACAAGGACAATTTTGACCCTCGAAGGTTCCTTAAGGTTCTTCAGTAATGTCTCTGATGGGACCCTTTATGGGTCTGTATGGAACCCTCACAGCAACTTTTCCATGCTTTTCTCCCCATCTTATTATATTAAAGAACCGTGTTTGTGGTTCCATTTAGAACCACCCTATTTTCTACAGAACCCTCAAATAACCATTATTGCTAAGACTGTACAAAACCTACGTCCCAATTAACAAAATCCCACAAAGATAATGCAGCTGAAAAATGTTATAAAAGTTAATTAAACATAATGGAGTGTGTGTTGGTGACAAGACAGCTTAAAACAACTTCATCTAGAAACATATAGTTTAGCTTTCTGTACTGTTAAGAGGACGGATAATAATTCTTTTCAATAAATTTCGAAAACAGCATATCCTCCATTATTTTATTTACAATGTTCATGCCTGTATTACACTTAGCGACATTCCGAAAACCTTGATGTTCAACACTATTTAGAAATAGTTAGACTGTTACGGAGCCGTAGAAGGGACATGGAAAAAAAAATGACTAAACCACCAGTCAAAATGCATAAATTTTCCGCCATTTTGTTGCTCAAACTTTGTTTTGATATATATATTAAACCTAATTTACATTCAGTTGGCCAGGGATTGATTGATTGGTGTTTAACGCCGCCGCGATTAAGGGTATTTCACTTATATGACGGTGATGTATTCCAACAATAATTGACACTAGCACAATCAAGATGTGAAGCGTTTTCATAAGGTTGGAAAAATAATTTTTCCCCAGTGCTAACTAGAGACAACATTGTTACTCTTTAAACAAACTGCCTTCAGCAAGAGGGCGGCAGAGGATTGAACCCAGGACCTCACAGGACCTCTCTTGAGTGACGAAGATATAACTTTTTGTTTCAGCAACACACCAAGTTGGATCCTTAATATGGCGGAAAACATATGCATTTTGACTGGTAGATTAAGTCGTTAATATGACTTAGTCGTTATACCAAGATACTAAGTCGTTATAAAGACTTAGTATATCGTTATTGCGACTAAGTATCTTGTTATAACGACATAGTATCTCGTTATAACGACTTAAATGTGCAAAAAATTGTTCTTTCCATGTCACTTTAACGGCCCGGTACCTTTACGGTTCCGTACTCTTACGGCTCCGTACCAAGCAGTATAATTTTGCTCTGGGTTTTTTTTCATCAACTCAACGGAGGCAATCTTGTTAGGCCATCTATGTTTCTATGTGTATGTTTGTTTAGTATTCGATGAGACTTCAACGAGGGAGCGTTCTCTTCCGTTCGTGGCAGCTTTCCTGTGAAGGTCCTTTCATAAATGTACGGTATATTGCAAAATATTATTATCAAGATACATTTTCACTTTTTTGCTAATAGACTTGCACAAAGACCCACACCAACAAATTGTTAGTCACAGGTTGCGTCATTAATGCTCTATTTGTTTTTACATCATCTTGATAATTATTATGGTTATTTATAATGTCAAACCGCAAATTGATGTTCGCTAACATATCAACTGAACTCATTGATTTGTAGTTTGTGCAATACTTCAGTTAGTGATTACATGATTGTGTAGTAGAGTAGGCCCTTCACCTAATATTGCAGTTCACTGTTTACTAATCGATTAGTGTCGTTATTTTAGGATAGACAGGCGCTTAGATCCAATGGTTTCATGTCACACCCCCACATCACATCTGTCTAGGCCTACACACAATGTCAACATTTAGTTCTGCGACTTAATTTCTATTAACACAACTGATACATGTAATTGCAATTTCGATTAAAGTTTAATGATAATATTTCATAAATATCCATCATATCTATGTGTCAATGTTAAATCATTTGTGACCTCTGACCTCTCATGCTTGATAGAGATAACGAATCGCCGGATGTAACAGCTGGCCACCTGAACCGTTCAGTCATTTACCAAAACGAACATTGGTTGTTTAACGTTTTCAAATGGGATGATAGAATGATACGCCTCCAAAATATCATAGCAATAAAATGAGCTTGTGTCTTGTTAAGAATGACAATTTATAGTATTAGACAATGCTGCCTTGGTTAAACCGTGTTAGATCAGAAAAATATCGTGGCTAAGCCTCGTGACAAGACCAATCATCCACTTTTAAGTAGGAAATGTCGACTATTGTAACCTGTACAACAGTACAAACCCACAGGGTTTGTGAGCTGGAATTCAGCTAGTGGATATTCATTATCCCCCTGGTTTCAGAACGACTCAGCTGCCCTTTTCGCTATTTGGAAATAGCCATTTTTTAGGTGAAATGGATGCTGGATCAGAAATCTGCAGCAGCAGTAGCAGGGACTAAAGCTGAAGCTAGCAGTCAATCTGTACAATTAACTGAAATTCTTAATTAAAATCTACAGCAAAAAATATATACGTACGTGTAAAAGTAAAGCCACTTTAAACTGTTTTAGTAGTACCAAACTGTACTCTAATACGTAAGCTAATTTGTGGTATGAAGTGGCTGTTACATGACCCTGAAACCTTATAAGATCAGTATTAACCATCTGTCACGAATAATCGTATTAATTTGCAAAAAAGGTATGGTTGGTGAAAACCACCTCATATATGTCGCAACATATTTTCTCAGGTACTAGTGCTTTTTACAAACATAGCTTTTGATAACACACCCGCTACACAGCAGTTTCTCACACTATGGCAACATGTAGATGAGAACAGTGCAAAGTTTTCATATAACTCACATAATTCATACAAATTGTGATAGTTAATATAACTGGCAAAAGCAAGGGTTTGTAACATACCGCTGTTATCTGGCTTCGATTCCAATTCCAATAAAAAAAGGAACCTATAGCTTATTGTTTCACTTTGATAAACAAAAAAGGTATTGAACCACTTTAGACAATTATTTTAAAAAAATAAGTGTGCGTAAAATATACGAAGAGGATCGTGTGTGATGCAGTATATGTTCTATAAATAACCAAAATATTCTAATATTTTTATATATTAATATCATAGAAATGTGCTGTTTAAATTACCAAGGTATGATGTAGTCTTGACATTTGAAGGTCAATTTTATACTTTTAGACAAATACGCTGAACAGAAATCATATGTAATAAACCATTTGTTTGCAAAAACTGAGACAGTGGCTATGTGACGCTTCCGGTGCCTTGGTGATCCGTGTACCCAGGAGCAAAATAACGGAGATTCGATGCAGTTTTTTTGTGCTTTATGCGATGGTCCTGTCTTGTCGTTGTTTTGTTGAAGTGCCGCCGATGGTCGATTTATTCATTTATGCTTTTAGATCTACAATATGACAAATCCTAATTTAGACATTGAACTTGTTGGCCTACATGTATCTAAGTCAACGGCCCTAGTCTGTGAAGATAACTTCTATATTCCCTGCTCTTCCCTAAAAGCTCTAATTAAT
>JAVFBX010249858.1:0-10083 GCA_034783855.1 Mopalia kennerleyi | reverse complement strand
TCTGTCATACAAAGAACCCTTTTCTTCCACAAAGAACCTTTTTAGCCCACAAAGAACCTTTGGTGGCTGAAGAACCACTAACCATCAAAAAGGTTCGTTGAAGACCTCATTGACCCGTGAAGAACCATTTCAGAACCTTTTTTTCTTAGAGTGTAGCCCTGCTAGTTATCTTCAGTAGCTGTCAAAACTAAAGTCCCGGAACTGACTAAAGGAATTGTGAATGTTCCCACAAGCTGTAAAAAAATTAGGAATTTTTCTTTCAAAAACAGTTTAAATAAATGTTTTATCGCAAATTAAACCCATTAAAGAAACGCTTCTAAGTGATGTATGTAGACATGATGAACTTGCCACTGACAATTTAACAGATGATCAATTAGATGAAAAAACATTTAATGAATTTTAAAAAATGATCAAATAAGCACAACCCTAACCGCCGACATCTTTTCATGGCGTGTAGGGCACACATTCTTTTTCATTAATTATTATGTCGTTACCCAGATAGTCCAGTTGTCTTTGTTTGTTTTCGCATGCTGTAAAACATCCGCTGATGTAAACCACAAAACAGCTTCCGGGAGGTGCATGGAAATGAAAGACTACAAGGGTATATAACTTTTAGGTATACTAGTCTCTGGCACATTTGGTTGCCAATCGTAATCTTTTCGCCATGTCAGGTCTAATTCCTAACTGACTTGAAATGAGCTAAAGTCGCAAAGTTAGATTTGCAATTTATCTGTCACAAATATTTATAATGTTTTTTTCTGATTTTCGGTGATTTTTGTTGGATATTTTGTTTGTTAAAACCTACACAAAACGGGCTTCCTCATCTTCGCATGCCAAGTTAAAGACATGTGAGTATTAACCTGTGGCAGATTACAAACCTCTATCGTGATATCGGAGTCGAATAAGAGCACATAATCTAATCCCATCTGGGGTTTTCCCCTAAATCCACCGCCAATGGAATAAGCCGAGTCAACGACAGTAGGAAACTGTACGGCGACCGAGGGAAAAATAATGACGGAAAGCTGTGCTCGAAATCAACTTAAAAACATGATCAAAAGCAGGTTTTCCGCTCACTGTTCCACTCGCTGTTCTATTTCTTGGTGTCTCATTTTGTAATGATCAAGTACCATTTAACTTTTCAACGCAAACGGGCTGTAGGTCTGCGCAAGGCATGGAGGTAACACGACGACGGTTTTAATCAAATGTGGGAGTCCGAAGATGTTTGAAAAGAACTATCGAAACAAATGCACGTGACTGTTGTGCGATAGAGCGTCGCTGATAGGCTGATTTGATGTGTGCCGCCAATAGAAATCCAGCATTTGAGGCTTAGCCAGAACACAAAAATTCCATGAAATATCGCATGGTATTTCTCTATCCGTGTCTATATGGAGATACCATGTGTCCGGATGATGGAGCATCCTATAAATGGCCCTGAAATATGTCCTGGTAAAAGTGTGAACAGTTACACTGGTTTCTCATCACTGAGTCGTGTTGGTAAATGTAAACCCATCTATTGTGTCGTGCTGATAAGTGTTAACCCGTCTACTGGTCTCACATTATGGTTCTACATTGTGTCCTGCTGATAAGTGTAAAACCGTCTACTGGTCTCACATTATGGTTCTACATTGTGTCCTGCTGATAAGTGTAAAACCGTCTACTGGTTAGTCATCAACGGCTCTTCTTGATGACGTGCATTTAAGTGCTAGCCCGTCTACTGGTGTCTCATGTACCGCTCTTCTATGTGTGGTGCTGATAAGTGTAAACCCGTCAACTGGTTAATCATCAAAAGCTGGTCTTTGTTTCGTTCTGCTAAGTGTTAACCCGTCTACTGGTTTCTCATTTACGGCTCTACACGGTGTCTTGCTGATAAGTGTTAACCCGTCAACTGGATTCTCATTTACGATTCTTCATTGTGTCGTGTTGACAAGTATACGCTCGTCTACTGGTTTCTCATTAACGGCTCTACATTGTGTCATGCTGATAAGAGTAAACCCGTCTACTGGTTTATCATTTGCGGTTCTACATTGTGCCGTGCTTATAAGTGTAAACCTGTCTACTGGTTTCTCCTTAACGGCTCTACATTGTGTCGCGTTGATAAGTGTAACCCCGTCTACTGGTTTCTCCTTAACGGCTCTACATTGTGTCGCGTTGATAAGTGTAACCCCGTCTACTGGTTTCTCCCTAACGGCTCTACATTGTGTCGCGTTGATAAGTGTAAACCCGTCTACTGGTTTTTCGCGTTGATAAGTGTAAAACCGTCGACTGGTTTTTCATCAACGGCTCTTCTTTGTGTCGTGCTGATAAGCGTAAACCCTTCAACTGGTTTCTCATTTACGGCTCTTCTTTGTGTTGTGCTGATAATTGTAAACCCGTCTACTGGTTTCTCATTAACGATTCTACATCGTGTGATGCTGATAAGTGTATACCCGTTTACTGGTTACTCATTAACGGCTCTGCACTGTGTCGTGCTGATAAGCGTAATCCCGTCAACTAGTTGCTCTTTAACATCTCTACATTGTGTCATGCTAATAAGTGTAAACCTGTCTACTGGTTTCTCATTAACGGTTCTTTTTTGTGTCGTGCTGATAAGTGTAAACTGCTCACTGGTCCTCTTACTCTTGAGACGAGATCCACTTTCACTGCTACCGATTATGCACCAACTTCAATCAAAGTGTATTTAAAACGTTCTCATTAACTAGAACAGTCAAAAACGTATTTGAAATATAAGATACGTAACGATTCTTGCTCGGCTGGTGTATATCAGTCAACGCAGACTCAACGTTGTTTTATCGTTGTTATCGTCGTACAATTCGAAAATAATAATTCGAAAGCAACGTTGTTTGGCCAAAGTGTGGATCCCACCGCTGCCACCATTGTCTTAATGATAAGTCATTAACATTGGCCACGTGTTGCTCAGTAATACATATATATTTTTTACTGTTAACAATCCGTTAATCTTTAACGGTTTAGAATCCGTTAATCTTATTTAACGGATTAGAATCCTTTAATCTCAGTTAACGGATTATTCTGTTAATCTAACTGGAAAATTCGTTTATTTCGTGTTCTGTTAAATCCGATTAATATATCAACCCGTCCATCGTACGGAACATTCCGTCAACTCCGCTGGAACGAACTTATTTTCCGTAATGTTGGACGGACTTTTTTTATTGTGTTATTCGTGCGTGTTAACATCATGAATCCGGCCAGATACCCCTTACAAAATTAAAAGCAATGTGTTGAATTTCTCACATCATTGACATGGTGATGTCATTCAAATATCAGGACGGAAATTTACCACACCTACTTTACTAGACATATGTCGATCATAAAGAAAGCAAGCTTCCGCCGACCAACTGAGAGAATGAAGGAAAATTGAACTATAGCTTTATTTCCATTGATAAAAATGAACAATTTTGGCAGGTATGTCTAAACATAAAACTAAGTTAGATGAGGCAGTATATAATCTAACAAATAATAATGTATCTGTATAAATGTGTCTGGTATCAATCACGGATGTGTTGTATAATGCAGCATTTACATTCTATGGTACTGTTACAAAGGGGAGTAACTTTGATGTAACCCATGATTCAAAATTTGATACGGCTCCTTGGTTTAATCGCGAATGTAAAAAAGCAAAATACAGATTTCGTTACGCAAGAAAACAATATAGTCTACACGGCACTAACAAAAAGAACAAAATGTTGGCTGCAAAAAGATAAAGCCAAATGCTAAAAGGATATTTTCTTATTGACAGGTTAAACAATTAAAATAAAGTTCAAGTCATACACCTTCTAAATTTTGGGAAAATGTCTAAAACTTGCCCAATGGAAGGAAACAAAATTCCAATATAGATCTTAAAGATTTTGATAATTATTCCAAAAACATGCATGAAATTCGAGAAAAAAAATGGTGAAGAAGATCTAAACAACGATAAAGAGCCCAATGAAGGTGTTGATGATTTAGACCGTGAAATAACGGAAGAAGATATCTGTTTTGCTATAAGAAAATTAAAAACAAGGAAAGCATGTGGGCTTGACAATCTATGTGGAGACATTTTTAAGACAGAGGAATGTATTTTGGTACCATATTTAGTGAACATTTTCAATTATTTATTCAATAATTGTCTATATCCAGAGACATGGAGCAAAGGTATAATAACTCCTATGCATAAAAGGGGTGATATAAATGATGTTGTCAATTACCGAGGGATTACCCTTACAAGTGTTTTTGCTAAGTTATATTCTGTGGCTTTAAATAATTAGCTTTATACATGGGCTGAATCCAATGATAAATTAGATTATCGTCAATTTGGCTTGAGGAAGGATAATGGTACAATCGATTGTATATTTAGCCTATATAACATTATTTCCAAAGCTTTCCAAGATAAACCAAGTTATACTGTGCGTTTATAGACTACCAAAAAGCTTTTGATTTAATAAACAGAAATAAGTTATGGTTCAAGCTCAAGACATCAGGATGTAGTCCAAAGTTCATAAAGGCCATGCAGGCTTTATATCACTCTGTTAGATCCTGTATTAAATTGTACGGTAATGTGTCAGAATGGTTTGATCAGCATGTTGGTCTTAGACAAGGGGAGCCACTGTCACCTATTAGTTTTTTCGTTGTTTATTAATGATGTATGTAGTCAACTTAAGAGGAGGGTAATCACAATGATTCAATTTTTGTTAAATATCAAATTTTTATATTGTTATTTGCAGATGACGCTATTTTCGAATATTTTCGAATACCCCATTGGGTTAGACAGCTTGCTGCAAAAGTTAAAAAAATATTGTGAAAAATGGGACCTCACTAAGAATACCAGCAACACTAAAGTACTGGTATTTGGAATTTGTAAATATAAAGGAGATTATCGATGGAATTATGATGATTCACGATTTGAAGTGGTAGACCGCTTTTGTTATTTGGGAAGCAAATTCAAATATAACTTATCGATGACTAAAGCACCAAAATTGCTGGTTACTAAATCTAAGAAACCTGTTTATTTGCTTAAACAATGTTTTAAAAAGATTTATTTCGATATAGATATGAAATTATAACCTTTTGACAAAATGATAAAGCTGCGAAATATGGGGTTTTGTTTATCTAAAGCATATTGAGGTTCTAGATACACAGTATTAAAAATATGTTTAAGGTGTTCCAAGAAATATACCAAATTTGATTGTATATGAGGAATTTGGTAGATTTCCCTTATCCGTTGATTGTAAATCAAGGCTGGTTAAGTACTGGTGTAAAATCGTTAACAGTAAGGATAGTCTTATCTATCTTTTGTATCAACAACAATGCAATGTTAATGTAAGGCTAGCGTCAGTATATAGTTGGACAAATGTGATCAAACGACCTGTGATAAGGTAAATACAACTATTAAGATTGGATGACTATATTGTCCTTATCGTCAAGGTATGACTCATATGTACAGTTTTCTGAACAATTGAGTAAATACAAATGTTTTAATAACTATTCAACTGTATATTGAAATTTATTTAAAACAGTATCTCGATTTCGATGTGGGTTTCATGGACTTAATGTGGAAACTGGTAGATACCAAGGTATACCAAGAAAACAAAGACTTTGTTCAAAGTGCTCAATGACGAGTTTCATTTTGTACTACGTTGTCCCGCGTATCGACATTTTCGCAATATGTTTTTTAAGACTGGGAAATCATGTTACAACTATAACAAAGGCCTCGAGGTCATACATTTTAACCAGACAGCTTTGTATAAATAAAATAACAGCATTACGAGCGCGCGGACTCTTCCAGCTTACCAACTGAGTCTAACATAACGTGGGGAAGGGGAGGGGTGTTTACTGTTAATGAAAATCCACTTTTGCTCAAAATCAAGCAAACGGGATTATATTTAAAATGTTGTCTAACGCTTGTATGATATTGATTATCTTCACCGTCTCAGGTAAGATTATTCCTACATTTACTATGTTTGTAGGCTGGACAACATTATAGGTGTCTTTGGCTTTTATAGGTCCCAGTCTGTATTTCAAGCGCATGTAACTCTGACTTTCCAACTGGTACAAACTGCAACACAACATTGTACAGGTCAGAAAAAAGTAAGCTATATAGTACTATGATCTTTGGACCTGCTTACCTTAACAAGCACACTTTATGGAACCAGCGTTCTAATTGTTCTATTGGACAAACTATTTTGTATTTACTGAAGCAAAGTTCTATCTTCCTGTTTTCTGTGGACTGCTACCCACAATTATAGCAGTGTTCCTTTGTTTACAAAGCATTAAAGGAGCTTGTCAAAAACAACCGTGACATGTGATGTAGCCGAAATGGTGTGTATTATTTTTTTAAAGGGGGATGGGAAGGGGGGTGGGGGTTGTGCTGCGGAGATTTGTTCAGAAGACGTCATATGTGTCATTCCTGCGAGGGTCAGACAAGAAATAAGATGGTAAGATAAAACTGCATTTTCTGAGTGGAGAACAGCGAACCGAAACCAAAGAGACAAACACGCAGGCTAGTGCATCCTTAATCTTTGGAAAATCTTAACAGTTTTACAACAGAGAAAAGGGCGAAAGACTATGGGGCTAGGTATAAGTATATACAAAATGGTGATTTTAACCGGGTGAACTGTAAGAGTGTGATTTCCATATACCAGTGACGTGAAATTCCACTCAAACAATCAGAGAAACCCAATAATTATTTATATATGATTAGATGGCCTACATAAAACAAGACGGAACAAGACGGAAATTAGAACTTTACATTCATAACAATTTTGGAATGTTAGCTGCAATAAATAGAAGAAAGAACAGGGGACATTCTGAAATCATAACCGTTTCCATTTCTCATTCGGTTTAGCGTAAATATTAGACTTATTGTGCACTTGTTTCAAATTACGTATGAGAGTACTGACAACAAGAAACGATTTGTTTAACCTGCTTATCTTTTTTGCAGATTGCAACATTATTTGCCCAAGATGGCCGACAATCTCTAGTGATGAGATGTTCGTCTCCCCTGATCAAACAAAATGTTATATTATGGTGGATGCCGAATTGTCTTGGAATATTGCCGAAAAGGAGTGTAAATTATTTGGCTGGAAATTATTACAAATTCATTCGAAAGAAGAACATAATTTTTTGACACAAAAAATTCGGAAGACATCAACGTTAGGCCTATGTAATTGGATAGGGTTGACGGATCGGGAAAAAGAAGGAACGTGGTGTTGGTCGGACGGTATTGATTGTTTTGTTTATTTAATCGACAGTAGTATAGAGCGAGCAACTCAGTTATTATTTGCTATAACATAGGAAGGAAGGGTAGTGCGTTATCAAGTAATTGTTTTGTTGTTTAAATGTAGTGTGCGGTCGCTCGATTGCACACTACATATGAATACAGATTTGTGCGTTATATGTAGTGTGCGATCATCGCACACTACTAACAAAGAAGGATTGTACGTTATTCAGTACTACAAAATGTAATGATAGAGGGCGCTGTGGACATGACAGAGAAAAACGTTATTATAGAGGGCGCTGTGGACATGACAGAGAAAAACGTAATTATAGAGGGCGATGTGGATAGGACAGAAAAAAATGTAAGTGTAGAGGGCGATGTGGACAGTAATATTTTATTACATACAAAGAAGGTTTGTAAGTTATTCAGAACTAAGGGACGGATGGTGACTTTAGTACATGATAATTAAGGGCTGTAAGTTATTGAGTACTTAGGTGCGGGGAGAGCAGCGCCCCCTACGTGAAGTCACAGATTGAGCGTGGTGACGTCGTGAGGGGTCACATGAGTGCATGACAAGTGTGTCGTCTGCTTGTTTGGGAATTTTGGCGGTTACATTGTGTACAAGTTAACGACTGCGTTTGGCTGCTTAGTACATGATAAGTAAAGGCAGTACGTTATTCAGTACTAAGGAGCGTCTGATTAACACCTCAGTACATAATAAGTAAGGGTTGTACGTTAGTGAGTACTACTGTGGGAGAGAGCAGCTCCCTGTATGTGACGTTACAGGTTGTAAGGGGTGGCCGTGGACGTAGGCATTGATTTCGTTGCTTAGAGAAAGGGGACGCAAGTCTTATATGTTAGTACGGATAATGGTTGTCTTGAGTCAGCGGTTTAAAAACGTGTTGATGGATTGAATAAGGCCTGAAGATGGCGGGGTATGGACAGAGTAAATGACCGAGTCGGATGTCAAGCCATGCCATGCAATGATGTTGACATTGAAAAATCGTGCCACTACCTCAGTATTTCGTGTAAAGTGTCTCCTGGCATCATAAAGTGAATGTCACAAAAACGATATGAGGATCGATCGAATTATCTCCCAGGTTTTAGGAGGTGAGTTGTCTTCCCATGATGTTTTACGCACTGCGATGTAGAAAGGATTGACCAAAGTGCTGTCATGGGGTGGTGAGGGTGTCTTCGCGTGATTCTTGGCGCGCTGTGGACTCTCGCGAGAGTTGACAATATGTGACGAGATTTGACACAGAGTGCTGTGGGGTCACAACACTGACACGAGGAGTGATTTCCCTTCGCTCACTTTCACTCTCACCAGCTCTCGGGCGAGGGTTCTCGTCTCGTTCAAGACCGTACCGCATAGGGGCGGCGGCGGTATCCCATCTCGCAGGGGTGTGCCTTGCCGGCGGGGCGACCTTTCACCAAACAGCCCACCCGCCCGCCCACATGTGCCACGACGGCGAACTGCGGCGGCAATGGGATCTCGAACAAGTCATCCATACAACGCATTGATTTTATGACTTCTCGGTATATAGGATCCGATTTCAAATCGACTCAACGCGTGTCCAGTCGAAGATATTCTTCGCCGATCGCTTTACAAATGTCGGGTTAGATGGTTTCGTAGGCTTTTTGCATGGCAGTTTTGCCCATTTCATCGCCTGCTTCTTCGATAATTTTATCTTTAAAGCTTTCGAGAACGCTGCTGACTGTCATCCCAGACCTTAGCGGACGGGGCGTCACCATCGCCGTCATCTCCGTTTTCGTCATCGCTTCTCTCGTTCGAATGAGAAGATACCAGCGTCATGACGCCACACGACGCGGTACTGCGTCGTGACGCCACACATGGGCACAATACGCCACAGAACGACGGTGTTACGGCATCATGAAGCCACACGAAGCCGCAGAACACCGTCGTGAGTCCGCACAACGACGCACTTCGACGTCACGACACATGTCGCGTCGTGTACCACTACGTCACATGTGCCATCGAGGCCATTGACGCCACTGGTGCCATTGAGTGAGTCACAAGAAGTGTGTCCGGCAATCGTGGGGGTGGTTTTTACAAAGTTTCGTCCCGGTTTTCCACCGTAATTAGGCAAGGAACAATGGGAAGTGGACAAATCCATCGTCGTATAAGTGAAATATCCTTGAGTACGACGTAAAACCCTAATCAAACAAGCAAACAAACTGTCATTGACCTGCACACAATGGTATCCCCAAAACACACTTGTCATGCATTCCGGTGACCCCTCACACACCATCACGCTCAACGTGTGACGTCACGTAGAGGGCGCTGCTCTAACCGCACCTTCGTACTCATTAACGTGCAGCCCTTACTTGTCATGTACTAAAGAGCCACCATCCGCTCCTTAGTACTGAATAACGTACAAACCTTATTTGTATGAATAAAATATTACTGTCCACAGCACCCTTTGTAATTAGTTCTTTTCTGTCATGTCCACAGAGCCCTCTATAAAATTACATTTTTTCTGTCATGTCCACAGCGCCCTCTTTAATCACTTTTTTCCGTGTGGTCCAGAGCGCCCTCTATAATTACATTTTTTCTGTTATATCTACAGCGCCCTCTATGTTGACAATTTTTCTGTCATGTCCAAGGCGCCCTTTATAACAAATTTTTTTTTATTACTGAACAACGTACAATCCTTCTTTATCAGTAGTGTGCGATCATCGCACACTAGATATAATGTACACATACTTTTTAATTTGTAGGCCTAGTGTGCAATCAATCGATCGCACACTACATATAAATAACAAAGTACTTGATAACTATGGCAAGCCGTTTTAGCACTTCTACCTTTATTCTACATATGTCGAATAAGTTTCGCTTTTATTTTACTTATGTA
>JAVFBX010249847.1:0-10084 GCA_034783855.1 Mopalia kennerleyi | reverse complement strand
TTCACACATGTTATTAACCCGTAACACACAAGAGTGTGAGTCGCGTGGCGTCATAATGTCAGCTGCCAGTGTCCTTAAGTTGGTATATATCTGTAACCCTCAGGTTATTTGATAAAATTTATAAACGATAAGTCGATGCCATATTTAAGTATATTTAACTGTAACCTTTCAATTGATATAGGGGTTACTGCAGCCCGGAGTATCGCTTTAAAGAGAACTAAAACTAAAAGTGTCCACCAGTCCTATATAAAGATCAGTTCTTTTATTGGATACAATTTGTAAGTTTCTTTTCGCCTGGAAACAGTATTAGTGGTATAAATCTTCTTCCGTCCAGCAGCGGCTCATGAGGTGTTAATGTTTGACATCATGTATAGATAAGTCCACAAAGCTATTCGTTTTCAATTCTTTTTTGATTATACATCTTGCAGAATGAATACCGTACATCCGTGATGGACAACCACAGCAGATGTGCATGAAATCAACGGTTTATGTCATTTGATTGACATAATTGTGTAGTTTTTATTACAATTATGCTGTAATTCACATCTACAGACTATAAAGCAATTTTTAAACTGTGAAGTGATTCTTTTTTGCTTGTAAACTTTCTGTAGGATCACTGATTTCATGCTTCGCCAAGAGAGGATTTGAAACAACGTCATTGGTTGAAAACTGACTACATGGTCACGTTCGTGATTTGTGTGTTCGGAACTAATTTGTACCCCGTCGCAGAGATTGAAGGGATGGGAGGAACATGGACTCTGGAAATAGATTGAACAGTGTCCTGACAGAGATGCTGTTCTTCGCCTCTGTCACTCTGTATATTCTTATTTTGAACATGTCGGGGAATGTCGTCAGGAGTAAATAAGTGCGATTTTTGTTAACTAAGTAATCAATTTACAAATCAATGTGCTATTGTGTATGATTATGCTTGATTATGCTTTAATTTAATTACGTTCATTTGAGCATGAACGAGGTGAACACTTTTAATAAAATCTGTCAATCCTTAAATAATCTATGGAACTATGTGTTAAGATAGAAATTTTTATTATTATTAATATTATTATCTGTGTGCCTTTAAGGTAACAATTCCCTTGTTTCTTTCTCAGATGACGTTCAGGCTGTAAGCACATTGCCGGTAACAGACTCATTCCCCCAGGAATGCGTGAGCGCAACAGGAACCGAAACATCTCAAATGGCCACAGTGACTGAATCTGCGACATCACAGTTCATAGACACTTCCACGGTCTCCTTACCTGTCACTGAAACATCTTCAATCATAACCTCAACCACTGAGAAAATACCATCAACCTCTGGAACGGTACCAACAACAACAACGGATACCACAGAGAAAACATTAGCAGCAACCGAAACAACAATAATCGCTTCAACAAACGAAACTCCTTCAATTTCATCAACAACGGAAACAATACAAACAATTTCACCAACAACGGAAACCACACCAACAATTTCACCAACAACGGAAACCACACCAACAATTTCATCAACAACGCAAACCACACCAACAATTTCATCAACAACAAAAACCTCATCGAAAACCACATCGACAATGGAAACAATACCGTCAACTTCATCAACAAATGAAATTATAGCAACTTCATTGTCAACAAGAACTGTACCAGCTGAATTGATCACGAACTCGGTTGCTGTCACCAAAGTAATAGACACTAACTGCATTTGTATCTGCGATAGGCCATTGTCCAATTTAACTGAAGTAGAAAAGAAAGCTGTAGTTAAACAAATATTAAAAAATTTAACAGTCAACAAATCTGCATTGTCATCTACCAGGCGTCGGTTTATAAGTGTCATGGACGACAGACCTTCTGCTCTCGCTGTTGGTTGTTCCGGTATTGTTATGTTGTCTGTACTTCTCGCACTACTTATTGGATTGGATATTGAAAGGGTTATCAAATTTATGATAAATTTTAAAAGGAGGCCAGAACAAAACTGAATTTTGAAGAGAAGGTTTGTATCCGTGTTTAAGCACATTTTGCTATGACATTGAGTGCAATGGTCAAGCAAGTTGATCTCAATGTGGAAAAATGTGTACCTAGGTGAAATAAAAGGTCACTCTATCTTTGTTTTTTCTGTAAATTTATATTTCTAAAATTAATCACTCTGGCACAGGTATGTATATTTTTTAAACCCATGAATCATATCATGTTCTAGGTTAACCCACAATGACAGGTTTCCAATAAAATAGTAATCTCGAGTTGTCATGGTAACCTATAGACTGTAACAGTCATTTGGAGAGAGTGTAATGACAATGTACATGATATAGATTTAGTATGTGATAAATAAGTAGCGCACAATGTATTCTGTATGAGTTTTAAGTAAACCAACCTGCAATCAGGTATATCTGCTGAGGAGAGAGAGAGTTACCTGTTGTCGGATCCAGAGAGATGGTTAGAGTTCCTAATTTACCTCTATCCGGATCTAGTGGGTTTTTGTGAGAGAGGAACATACATTTCTGGTACAAGGTTTTGATATTCCTGTACGGGTATATGGAGACTAGCAAATCGGTTGCTATGTTAGTCATATTGGAAAATAAAATGATTTATATCTTTTTAACACCCTTTACCTGGTTCCCAATCGAAAACCTTTGGAAATAACATGTTCAATATCTGAGTAGTCAGATGATGGGGTTCGAGATACCGCTCAAAATCATTTGGAACATAACAGATCGATATTTCTATACAAGGGAGTTAGCGGGAGCTTGCCGTTTTCCGGGTGGCCTCAGGGCTAGAGGGCAGCATGAAACCTATCTGTTTTTGTCCTGTCTTGTCTTTGTGGTGATCAAGGCTGGACAAACGATGCTACCTTATCAAAACAAGGTAATTTCTAAACTGGTGTTTATTTCATATGGTAATTAGCGTCATGTGGTAAATTTGACGTTTAATAATAGATAACTTTTTTGAATAAATGTTATTGTTTTACCTTTGCCACATTGTTTTGTTCTGATTGGTTCAACACGCGTCATGTGACACAAAACAAAACGTGATGTTGCATGATTTCTCTCCACGAGCGTAATGTTGCACGCTAGAGCGTGTATCATGGGGAACTATTTTTCTGTCTGTCTACAATATCTCCTCTTTACTCAAGGCAGAAAGTTATTGATAAAACCTAACAACTTTTGAAAGCCAAATTTTTTTATTTTAGAGGAGAGTTCCTTTTAGCGGCTTGCACAAAAAACAGAACATTGATATTCTGGAAAATGTAAAACATAAGAAGTAGACTGTTAAGAGACTTCTCTGTAAAGATAAATTTTGTTTAATTTGAGCATAAGTTTATCAGACTGAACAGAAGATGACCGTCCACGATATCTCCAAGTATCGAGATATCGTAGATGGTCGGACTTACTACTGCAGGGTCGAACTAGTTCTGGTCCTCCTTCTGTCCCGCTTATGGGTGGTGTATTTGTCCAATTGGAGAACAGTATTAGAGTTAGAAGTTTATTGCATGAATGTCAGTACACTGTGCATTGGTGGTCCATTTGACCAATCTGAGTTTACTGTGCATTGGTGGGTGATTTGGTCAACGTCAATATACACTGTGCATTGGTGATCTATTGTCCAAGTTGAGACAAAACAAGAGAAACAAATAAATGGAGAAAGAAAAACTAATACAAAAAACGAAAGGAAGAAAGGATAAATGAAATAATATCAACGTTCTGTCTAGCGTATACAGTTTGCGTAAACTGCTATTGTATTTCCTAAGGACTGGATTCTTTCGTATCACATTGCGTTTCGCACGTGTCCACTGCAGGAAGGCCATTCTTTAAGGTTTGATAAGTAGCAAGCGAAAGCACAAATCCATATAGGTATGGATTATTTTACAAAACGTAACAACAAAATATGTGTTAGTCTTCACGAAGTTTTTCGTGATACACAAACAAAGACAATTTCAACTGATTAGAATATTTCTATTTACTATTAAACTCCACTGTGGATTATTCCCTTAAAGCTATTGACTTGCACACAAACCATTTATCTGTAGATCGCGAGAGTTAAACGGTCAACATTGTATGCTGATAAATCTAAGGTAGTTTTAAATGTATAACAAAAAAGTTGACAGACATGTATAAGAATCGTATAAGTCATATGTGGCGAATTAATGGATGTCTGTCCTTGACCTTTATAAAGCTGTGTGTGATTCAAATAAAACAAGACAAAATTAGCTGAAGAATTGATCGTTCCACGTTCAATACTGTTCAGCTGAATAGCGAATTAACAATGGCTAAATATTTATTAATAAATAGTCCTTAGTCCTTAGTGCACGACCTCATGACATCTAGGGCGTTAAGGATGCGGCTTACACATCTGTCAACAGCACACCTTATTCACCACGAACAGTTAAGCTGCATATAGGAGCGTACTACTTACAAACGATTCATTCAATTTTTTCATAGCATTTTTTCACCAATAAACCAGTACAATAATGAATTATGATTGGTATTTTTATGAGAAAATTAATATGAAAGAAGTTATTATCAATATGCATATAATGAATAATAATGAATAAGTAATATATAGTTTATAATTTATAGAGGTGATAAAAACAAAATACATGGATGTCCTTGGCGGGAACAGAAATCCCAAAAGGTTTATTTTAATCTGTTTTGGAAAACAAGAAAAAAATCTGTCGGGAAATGAATTCAATAAATAATTGTCATGTTAAATGGGTTCAGAGATGTATATGTTGAAATAATATAACGAACGTATATACAGTCATGTAAATATAGACAGGGCAGGAGGATGTCTCCGAATTTGAAGACGAAATGGGTAACGAGATATCAGATTAGTGATGTAAGAGTTTGTTATGACGAAATAGGGGTTGAGTGTTAGCATACTTTAGTTTAGAGTGTTATTACTCGCAGTGAACATTTCTTTGGAGATGAACAATAGACAGAAGATGTGTCAGATAGGTGTTACACCAGAGAAGATGTGTCTGATAGGTGTTACACCAGAGAAGATGTGTCTGATAGGTGTTACACCAGAGAAGATGTGTCTGATAGGTGTTAAACCAGAGAAGATGTGTCTGATAGGTGTTACACCAGAGAAGATGTGTCTAATAGGTGTTACACCAGAGAAGATGTTTCTGATAGGTGTTACACCAGAGAAGATGTGTCTGATAGGTGTTACACCAGACAATATTGCAATAAGTTAAGAAGGGGTTTATTAGAGAAAAATATATCATATACGATGTTTTGTTCTTTAGATTTTCTCGTAGGTGATAAATGACTCCTAGATTAAGTGATATTTTCTTACATAAGTCTCAGATATGGGTTCAATTTGTTGTTTAGAGTAACACCTAGGAATTTAATATTATTTACATTTTCTATATGTTTTTCACAAATCGTTAATGATGGTGTATACTGTAACAGAGTTTATTGATGCACGGGCAGTAATGTATTTGATCAATTTCTAAGTTAAGTTTATTGGTTAGCTGTTCTGGATTAGTATCAGAAACAATGCACCCGTGTCGCCTACAAACAAGAGTAATTATAAGTTAGACACGTTAGCAATGTCACTTAAGTACATTAAAAATAAAAGCGGACCTATAATCCCTGAGGGACACCAGTATTGGAAATTCTTAACGAGGATTTGTAATCATTATGAACAAGGCAATGTTTCCTGTCCTGTAAGTATATAGCTTTGAAACCGTATATTTTGCAATCAGTTGATAACATAATGTTCAAGTTGCGTGAGAAGTATTTTGTAATGAACGGCGTCGAAGGCTTTAGCCAAATCTAGAAAGAGTGTATTGATGAAGTGATTGGATTCTTAAGCATTTGTTCAAGGTTTATATCGTTATTTTCCTTAATCCATGTAAGAATACAAAAGGTAATCCTGGGTTTAGAACATTTCCTTTTTAGGAAGATTGTTGAACGGAAATTATTGATTGTATGCTTCCTTTGTTGTGTTACATTGTTTGTCATATAAGTTTCATCTGCGTCACAAGTTATAAGGATGTCGTTTCATTTGTATAGTTAAGGATGTTTTTCCTAAATTCTAAGATTGCTATGAACAGACAATATAACGAACACGAAGGTATTCTGGTTTCAATTTTTCATTATTAACAGTGAACAACAAAACATGAGTTAGTGATCAGCAATATCGGTTAACAGTATTCTCGAATTAAATGCAAGGTCGTTATGATTTGGGAATAAAGTAGCAGTAGTTGTTGTTGTTACTACAGTTTGCTTACTGGTTCAGGAAAAAAAGATTCGTTTTCAGATTTTGTAAGAGTTCTTGAGACGGTAGATGCCGATCAGACTTGAATAGATCGACATTAAACAGAGTACATACCTTTATTTGGGATTTGAGGTGGTATTTAAAGGGTATGTGCATTTAATGCATTTTAAATGTATTGAAGTTTCCCCCAGGAGGTCGATAGTATAACCCAACCATTTGAAGTTTCCCCCCGGGGGTCGATAGTATAACGATGTGAGTTGTGTTATTTGTTTTAAATGCAATTAATATACTTTGATAGTCATAACTGTCATCGGTTTTTGATATATTCTCTCTTATAGAGCAATCTTTCAGACTTTCATAAGCAATAAAATAAGCAAAAAGGATAAGTCCCCCACATTTTCGATTTGCGCAAGAGGCTAGAAATGCTTTATAGTTAGGTAGAATATATAGATTTTCAGTTTGTGGTAAAAACAAACTTTCCGATATGCCAATCAAAGAGAATTCATGTTCAAGGGATTGGAAGTACGGCACGACTTCCGTATAATGTTTACTAAGACTATTCTTGAAAAAAAAAAACAACGTCGATTATCAACAATGCATCTGCAGGTAAGTTGTAACCTCTAAGGCGATTGGTTGGGTATTATTGTAACAGTGGTAGTTTACTGGATCCTTGATCAAGTGTCTCGCCAGGGGGCATAGGTTAAAATTCGGGTTATAGCAGCTCGGTCCGCCAAGGGTTTTAACGTAGAATAGCTCGGAGGAAAACTCCGGTTAGCAAAGAAGTTTTCACCAAGGCACAGAAAGCTTCCAGCAACAGCCAGCTGACAGTTGTGTGTGTGGTATACCCATAGAAAATGTTATTGATGCCCCGAAAAGGCATTGCCGGTAAGTATGGCGATTCCCCACTGCGTCAATGCAAGTCTGCTGTTACTTGCAATTAATTTGTTTTGTATTCTTTCAGAGATGAGGATACAGCGACAATTAACCACAACATTATTTCAGCAAAACAGTGTTTTAAATCTACCTGAATTCACATCTTTCTGTTACAATACCAAATAATAAATAAAATGAAACTGACCCATTAGAGAACTAATTAGATAACACTTTAAAGTATACACGGTCATGTCTATTAATATGCAATCACCAAGGTAAGATTAATCATCAAGAAACTTACTTATATATGTATCTACATTTAATGTAGAGAAAGACAACTACACCTGTCCGCAGGGGGATAAGAAATCGGGCCTGTATAGCAGGGCTAGCACTGTTATCAACGGAGCTGCAGAGGCAGAACGACTACCGATTTTTATCCAGGAGATGATATAATCTATCTCTATGGGCAGCACCGACACAGCAACACTAAATCGGCATTTTTACCATCGACGAATTGCCAATGTTTAAAGAATGAACAATGAAAGTCTAGTATCCGTCCAATCATATTTAACAGATGAACAAACAGTGTGTACACATATCTGAAGAGATGTGCTTACAGAAAGTTTAACAAAGAGGAGCACAGAAACAGTCCACGCCCTCAATCACAGCACAAGAGGAATTGTGAGACAGTAAACGATTAGAAGACAATGTGAGATGACGGAACGATATCTTTGGAGTAATAAGTACAGCTAGCAAGCATAGTCTTTTCTTTATGATATCCGGACTAAGAAGACGAACCGGAAAACCCCACCCAGCACACCCTCTATTGTTATGATGTATATGTTTGTATTATGTCGTCTTTTTTCTCGCACAACCTTTGCAGAATCAAACAACTGCTCAGATCGGCGTTCATTGTTGTACTATAAACAATTCAAGGTATGTCGTTAAAACTTTATTAATTTAAATTTAAATATGTAATGTCATAAGGACATTAACCGTCAAACTTGTGTTTATTTGGCATCATTTCACAAAAAAATCTCGTCTCTGACCAAAACTGTTGTCTAAGATAAATCACCTTCACTTTCTATTAGAATTGTTGCAGACTGCGTTAAAACTTTGTTGATATACTAGTAACTTGTGTGTTATAAAATGTCTCCTTTACGTTATTAAAAGGCTTACTCCTTTACATACCAAACATATCTTACTATAAGCCTCAACGTTGCATTTCATTAAGTCTTTCATTCAGTATTACTGAATGAAAAAAATATATGAAATATAACAATGAGTATTCAGAAATAATTAAAATTCTTAGCAGACGGAATTTTATTCGGACATTTCATTGAGCATTTTTGACAATAAGAACTATTGAAAAATTATTTCGCCGTGAGATGATGGTTAACGTGTTAGACCATAATATTAAGTACCAGGATGGTGGTCTAAAGTCCCACATATTCACAGTGTCATTATAGCTCTAAAAACAACTTGGATTAGGAGACTACTATTGTATGATTCTCAATACAAAACATTATTTGTAAGTCATTGTGATACTCTGTGTAACCTCATTAATAAGGGAGATAACCATGTATTATTTATAGCTCAAAGCTGCACCAATCAATTTTGGTCCGATGTTCTGTTAGCATGGACAACAATAAATAAGAACTGTATTTATCAGTTAATCAGTGATATATACACTACGAATATTTGGGGAAATAAACAAGTATTAATTGAAATTAATCAAATTATGTATGATACAACGATTGTGATGGAAACGTTGTAGAGTATAATCACTTTATAACTCTCTATGGTATAAAACAAATTCCGTCAAGTTTTATGGAGTATGCAGTGCGACAAAAACTTACATTAACACAATATCCGTTAAAAAGAACCAAGTGAAAAAAAAAACGGATCTTAACCTAGCAATAAAATTGAAAGCAATACTGAAGGAAACATAAGGGTGAAAAGCGATTTATTTAACACAAATAAATCCACACAATTCTCCAACTAGTCCACTGCAATGGATAAATGTATCGAAAGAACTATGGCCCTCAATTTACATGATCCCTTTACGTGCACTTAAAATACCAAACACCAAACCATCGCATCATAGCAAGAAATGAATATCTAGCAAAAATTAATATTAAAAGTGATGCGAAATGTACTTTCTGACACACTGCAAACGAATCCATAGAACATTTATTTGTGAATTGTGAAAATGTATTTTCTCTGCGGGAAGAATTTAATACGTGGATTTAAGTTTAAATGTTAATGGGTTAGAATATATATTTGGAAAATCCAAAAGTTCAGTTTATTACAAATCAATCAATTTTATCTTGCTAATATACCAGATACCAAGAAAAAATCTATCATTTGTCGAACTGAAATTTTCTATTTGCGAACATATTAAGACAGGAAGATGCATTTCTATCAAGAACGACAACTATGACATCTTCGCAAAGGTCTGGGGGAAATTTGTTTGGCTTAGTAAAGCAGGTATAGTAAAACTGGCAATTGTCGTTACTCAATTTAATTACAACTATTATTGTTAGTAACGATAAAAACTACCCTAGATCGAAATGTTTACATCATGAAAAATGCTGTGCTAGTATTAATATTTTTAAAAAATAATTTTAATATGAGAATTGTACCAAACTGTTATATGTGGAAATAAAAACATTTAAAAAAAAGAGAATAGAATACATCCATCATGTCCGAGAAAACGCTATTGTCCCGTTGTATAAAACAACCATTCATACCGATGGAATGTTACATACCTGTGGATAGAGGTACACGTAATTGACAAATAGCCATTTAAGCCAGAAGCAGATATATACATTAAAATGAATTTATATTCATTTAATGATATCAGAAAACTTCACAATTATGTCTCACAGGATTTAGTTAATCTAGTAGGAACTTGATGTGTTTAACACAGTATAGGGTGACGTGCGACAGGGGTCACAACTAATTTTGAAAAGGATGAGCAATTTATCCATGTTAAA